>CAUYRT010028178.1:0-23324 GCA_963574885.1 Lepilemur ruficaudatus | reverse complement strand
CTACAATAACACTTTAGATTTGACATGTAGAAGATCCTTAACAGCCAAAAGTAATTCACTGTTTTATTATCTAAAGAGAGTCTTTTGCTAAGGGAATTCTCTTATGAATGCTAATAAAAAGTGAATTTTCTTGATTTCCCATTAGAATTTCATGTTGGCTATTACAATGTATTTAGCTCAATCAGTTTTTGTACCCTCTGTCCATTACACTCCAAAGTTTACCAGAGAGAGAATTAAAAAAGAAATCCAAGTCATGTTTTCCCTAGTAATTGACTAAGGTTGTAGTTTTTAGCCAAATGCAATATTAAATGGCTTCCAAGTTTCATTAAATAATGGTCTGTCACTCATTGTTTATGATGCTAGGTCACATTTGAAGTGCAAACATAACATTGCATATGATTTATAACATTGTAATTAGACTTTTTAAAAATGACAAATATTTGCCTAGTGTGTTAGGTGAGGCTCGGTGTTCAGTGATTTACATGCAAGGTCACTATAGATAGGCATTATTTATCTCCACTTTACAGACAAAACTGCAGCTCAGGGTAGAAGGTGGAAGGGTCTGAATTTGAACCCAGGCCATCTTGATTAAAACCCAAGCTCTTCCTTTGTGCAAACTCCCTCCTCCACATCGCCAAAAAAATCATTAATTACACATTCACAGTATGTTTCCTTTCAAAAATGATACTTTGGGAAATGCATTTGTTCAAACAGTTGGAACATTTTCAAACTTTGAACCCCCCTTTTAACAAGATTTTATAGATGGGTTGCCAACAGGTGAGATAGAAGCACAAACAGAACCAGTCATTATTCATAGTCACATTTCACTTTTTACAAAATATGTTTCATCAACTTGGGTAACTGAGCTACTTCTCCAGTCTTTGTTCTAAATGTCATCTATTTCTAAAATCAAATTCTTTCATAGCATTGATATGTTTAAGCCAGCATGCTGCTGATTGAGAATGCAGTTGGCAACAGAAATTCCAGAAATATTTTGTTACAGGGGGATTTTGAAATAAGTAGATAACCTCTGATGTAGTTTTTTCAATTTGTGCTGAAACTGTTACAGTACTTAATATACTCGGGAAAATAGGAAAACAAAACGATGCATATATCATCACATCTCCTCAGTATGCAATTGTGCTTGAGTCAGCAAACTGGCTTTTTGTCTGAGTTCTATTTAGTTGTAATAAGTTGTGAGGCTTTGAGGAAAGAATCAAAGATTCCATTCTAATCCCCACGTTCCTAATTTCTAGCATGCATGTAACAATTACAACGCCAGCCTATGGATTAGTGCAGGGTAAGTGAAAACGTATGTGACGCGCCTGCATCGTTTAGATGCTTTATCCCAGGATAGTTTATATTCTGCATGGTTGTGTTTTAAACTTGCACAATTTTGTGATGGGGGCTACTGATTTTTAGATGTGTGTGTTATGAAGTTTTGTTTCAAAGGTCATTAGGACGGACATATGTGAAAGGGTTGTCAGTTTGTTCAGCCTTACCAGGACTTTACGAGTAATTCCCAAACTGCTTCCGAGACTGGACTTTCTGTCATCCATTCAGATGACAAAATCTTTTCCTGGCAGAATGTCCTGTACCTGCTGCAGGTATGACCACCACTTCTTTGAATTTATGTGCCACCTTGGAGGTCTAAAATTTGCCCATACTTAATAAATTCTGATCTAAGCTCTCTGCATTCCCAGAAAATGGTTCATAATTCAAGAAAACTGATATAGGTAAAGATGAAACAGAATTTCAGTGACTTGTAGTAGGTCTTGTGTTTGGTTTAACTCAGAACTAGAATTTCATGTCCATAGAACGTTTGTTCTGCCGTCCCCTCCCCCCATAGAGTGGACACCACTTACAGCGCCAGCATGTCATGGCGTGGAGTCAGGGAGCTGTTACCCTCCTGAGTCCGGCCTCTGACCCTTTCAGGGTGGCACTGAACATTCTCATTTCACATCTACAGAAATTGCATCAGGGATTCTTCACTGATTGTTCTTTTCAAAGAGGATTTAATTCAGTGTGTATTTTATAATGAATTTCATCATTATTTGAATGATCAATATTCATTAGAAACAAATCATTAAAGTGAAACATTTTTCTTTGTATGTTACATCACGCTGTATTATCTCTTCTCACGCTTGACCTTGATGATCTGAATAAACCCATGGTGTGTAGTGTACATTTCTAATGCCTTGTCTAGATGAGTAAGCACAGACTCCGGACATTCATGTGATTAGCTGCAAATGTAAGAGATGGAAAAGCTGGCATTTGAATCTTAATCTATCTGGCACAATTTTATGTTCCTTTTCATGTGCTATGATACCATGTCACTTCAAGTCAGGCAATCTGGGTGAGAATCTTGATTATCATAACCTGTTGTTTGATGTACCTTACTGTGGTCTTTTATCTTTTCTTTCTTTTTGTGCCACTCAGTTCCAGTTACCCCTGGTAAAATCGGTAAGGATTATTTGCTGTAGTGGAGTCATTCACTGATTTGTCCTTCCCTCCTGCAAACATTTCCTGAACATCCGGTATGAGCCTGGCACCATGTTAGACACTAGAGAAGAACAGAAAGCTGAAGTCTATTCTTAAAGGAAGCACAGTTGAGGCAGACGCGTGAATCAAGCACGACAAGTCACGGCAAGGAGAGCTATGGCAGAGGTAAGCACAGGTGCTTGTGAGAATGTGTAAGAGAGAAAGGGGAAAATCTCAGTATCAATGTAAACATTTCCTTACTGCTGTTCAACTCACAAATCAAATCAAGCAAACAAACCAAAATGCACCTCGCAAGAGTGTAACCTAATTTGGCATACATTACGTTTAAATGTAAATCAGCAAATAGAAACCTGAGTTAGTCTAAGATTTTCCTCAAAATGGAAATTATGGAAGTGGCGATGGGATTGATTCTGTGACTTGAAAGAAGGAGACTTACTATTGTGTGCGTGGCTGGGAGGTGGGGAAGATAGCATAAAAAGGGACAAGTGTACTTGAATATTTATACCAAATCCCATTCTAGTGTTATCTTTTTAAAACAAATCCTTCAGGAAAAATTTCTATTGGGTCTAAAGAAACCTTTCCTCTAAGTCCGTCTTCAATACATTTTCCATACTTAACAATATTCTTTTAACAATAAGACCCATATTCATTTTTCCCATCATAACATTTTTTCTTATACTTTAGCTCCTGTTTGGAAATCTTTCTCTCTATTTATCTAAATGTCACCAACCCATAAAGCTTCCATTTAACATTCAACTAGTATTTACTGGCCATTGGATAATGTGCTAAGTACTTCACTGGATTCTTGAATTAGAGAGGTAAGCAAAATAGTTTAGTCCTGGTCCTGGGAGCATTTGTTCTGGGTGTGTGTGGTGGATTCAAACACGGCACTCACTGCACAATTATCTGATTGCAACTGTAGTGAGTGCTATGAAGAAGGTCAGGGTACAACGAGAGGGTGGAAATACGTAATTGAGAGTTAGGAACAAATGTTGTAAAGACATCACATTTGAACAGAGCTCTGAAGTATAAATTTAGATTAACTAGGTTAAGAAGGAACAATATGTGATGAGGTCCTAAGACAGGAGAGTCCATCAGTGGAACTCCCGGGAGGCTGTTGCTGCTGGACCACAGAAAGGGGGCGATGGTGACTGTGGCCAACTCCAGGTCACACTTACAAAGAAGGTAGATGAAAGACTGTACGTGGTCTTGTTTGTCAATCTTGAGACTTTAAGGGTCTCTATCTTCAATAAAATTTAAGTTAGTAATGCTTTGAAGCACATTTATATTTTATAGACATATATCAATACTTTTTTATAGAGACAGATATGAATTGGAAGGTGAATAGGTTAATGTTGGAAGAACAGACAGGAAAATATTTCTGCAGTTCATGAGAGAAAATATTTTATTCTAGACTAGCATGTTGCATTGGAGACGAAAAGAGACAGATAGAATGGGAAAATTTCATAAAGTCACATTAACAGTGGGTGTTCATTGATTACTATAAGAAAAGAAGAGTAGAACGTGCAACACCAGTGAGGAGACAGGGAACACAGGCTGGGGGTAGAGATCGTAAGTTCAGCTTTGAACATGAAGAATTTGATTACCTGTGAAAATTCCAGGTAGAATTATTGAGTAAGATTTTAAAGTTGGTGGATCAGGGGTATAGATGTGGGAACTGTATGATAGAAATTTGAGCCATGAGGATGGACTATGATACCATTTGCAAATGTGGCAGGAAGAGAGGAACATATTTAAGTGAAAACCTTGAGAAATGCTAATACACTCATCAATCCAGTAGAGAAGAATGAATTGGCAAATAAAGTAAATTAGCTATAACTTAGACCAACCAATCCAACCCAGCCCAGATCACTTAAGTGGAACATTAGACATCTGTGCTACTGCTTGCCCTTGCCCACACAACATGTTAGTGAACACAGCTCCTTTTTCCTCATGCGCAAGCCTATCCCAAGGACTGCCTCTCACACACCACTCTGGGATCCTCCATCGTATCACCAAATGAAAACATCTGGATATACATAAAGTTCACAGGAGTAAGCACATGGTTTTCAATGATGGGAGCCGTGTTTCTTCTGCTTGAGAAGCTCCCAGGAGGCACAAAGCACAGCAGGGAGATACCAGCGAGAAAGCACCACCCAGCTGAAGCCCCGACCTGCGAGTCACTGGGTCACAATCTCTGCCCTGGTTCTTCCCTGCCTCAGGTAGGAAGGAACCCAAACTCTCTCTGTCACAGAAGGGAGTTACAGATATGAAAATAGATGAGGTGAAGAAAATGGATTCCTTAATGTTGGGTTGGATTTGAAGACACCAGCATGAGCTCAGAGTTTCTAAGACAGAAGATAGATGACAGACAGAAAGACAGATGGATAGATGGATAGATAGACAGATGGGTGGATGGATAGATAGATGGATGGACAGATAGATAGATGGGTAGATGGATAGATCGAAGGCCTAGTTCTGTCAGCTCCAAGGTCCATGAGCAATGACATCCCTGTATCAATGAGCACATGTAGCACCCAGATTTTTGTTTCCTAATTCCACTCTCCACTAAAGGAAACCAGTGCTCTTTTGAAAATGGCTGATCCCAGGCTGTCTCTGGAAAGTGTATATGAGGCTGGAATATCTTCTTGTGTCAGAAATTTGAAGACTGCTTATAAAGAATGATGGGAACTTACTAGAAGGACAAAGAACCAATTGGCTGCTACTGAGGGGTGGCCCCTTGACTGAATCCAAACTTCCTTATTAAAAGGATTTGTTCTGTAAAATTTGGATTCAGTCAGAAGGCTGCACTCAAGGATCCAGAAGGCACATGTGGTCCTGAGGCTGCAGAGTCCCACCTGCCCCACAAGATGTTTATTAATCAAAAAAGAAAAGTAGAAACTTTGGAGTGAGGAAATCTGACAGACATTGCCCCAAACAAGGAATCAAGCCAGTACCATGTGCCTCCCAGGAAAATGAGCTGAGAAAGACGCTATCACTTCTGCGGCGTCCTTGCCACGAACACCTCACTTTGGTTCTGTCACGAGGAAACAATGGACTCTCTCAAACTGAGGCCATTCTACAAAATAATTTGCCAGGACTCTTCAAAAATATCAAAGAAATAAAGAAAGAGTATAGGGCAGTAAATTAAGGACTGGTTAGATTAAAGAAAAGTAAAAAGATATGGCACCTAAATGCAACAAAAAATTAGGGTTTAATATTGTTATAAAGAACATTATTTGAACAACTGGCAAAAAGTGTAATAACATCTATACGTAAGATAATAGTATTGCATCAATATTAATTTTTGATGTCAGTAATATTTATACTAGTTGTATAAAGTTTCTGTTTTAGAAAACATAATTTAAAGTATTTTGGATGAAGGGAATCATGTTCAGAAATATATAAATATATATATACAGAAAAATAAAGGAAATGGAATAAACTGCTAGCTTGGGGAATCTGAGTAAACAGTGTAAGGAGCTGTTTGTGCCTTTCTTGCTACTCTTCTGCAAGTCTGAAATTACATCAAAGTGAAAAGTTTAAAGAAAAAAATGCATGAAGCACATTTTTATAGTGATTGATCATTGTAAAATGTTGAACTATAAAAAGTATACAAAAGAAAAAGAAATATCCAGTATCTCACCACCAAGATATATTCATTGTGGAGACTTTAGTAATTATATTCTTGTCTTATATTTTCCATGGAAACACACAAGCACACTCACACACAATTTCGATACTGAACTTTAAGTTAATAAAAGTGCACTGTCCTATGTTTTTAAATATTCTTATATATTTTAATAACTATATAGTGGTCTTTACTTCAAATGTATAATTCATTGAATTACCCTCCTCTTCTTAAATATTTAGATTGTTTCCATTTTCTGTTAATATATAGAAAACTGTAATAAAAACATAACTGTGGATAAAGTTTTGTAAGTGTTTATTATTTTTCTAGAATCAGTTTTTAAAAGGGAAATTTCTAGGTGAAGTTATGTAAATATTTTATTCCCTCTGAATACATAAGCCATGCTTCTCCAATCAATTCATCATTTTTCTGCTTTGTCAGTCTCATCAATCATGTTTCTGTCCCTACTCTCAGCAATGTTTATACCTCCTACATCACGGAGAGGAGAGGAGGTACATCCTCACTTTCTGCTGACTGATCTCCTGATAGACTTGCCTTTTCCCCATTCTCCTCTTTTCTTCTGGTTACAATGGAGGAGTTACCCTTCCTCCTATCGAGGTCAACCCCGCCACAAGGGCTTTGCATCTCATAACTTCCTACATCTTCAGCGTTCTTAAATAGTGACCATCCTTCTATGTTCTTTATATTTACTGTAAATATTTAATATAGAAACTTAGCTCTCTTCCTATATGACAAAAAGAATATACTCTCTTTTTTCAAAGTCAAAATTCTTTGAATATTATTTACACTATTTCCATTTTATCATCTTCTATTCTTCAACCTACTCCAATCTGCTTTTGTGCAAAAAAGCATGTATTAATAATAATAGCTTTTCCAAAGATCACTAATTGCCTCCTTGTCTTTCAATCTAATGCATAATTTTTAGAGTCTATCTCACTTGTCTTTATAAAAGGCAACTTTTTCAACAGTATCAAGCACAACTTCCTGCCTTTTCACTTTACATTCCTTTACCAGGAAATTTCAACTGCACACATAATTTTATTTATCATCCACATACTGACAACTTCCAAATATTATTTCAGCCTTAACTTCTCCATTAGGTATGCGTTCTGTGCATGTAAGACAAGAATATCTTGAAGACATTCTATATCTAGGGTGAAGTAACCCGCACACTCATGTATTTCAGTCCCTTAGCATTATAAATGTCTATTCATAGCTCAGGTGAAGCTGGGTAAAAATGGAACAGCTATTCTCCAAGTGATATCTTGAAGATTCAGTCTCCTTCAACAGTGCCCCTCTGCTACTTTGGAGTCTTAGGCTGTCAAAATTGTGTGGGACAGCAAAGAGTTAGAGTGGGAGATCACAGAGGACCTTAGGCACCAGAAATGATGTGTCTTATCTACTCACTACTGTTGGCCAGAAGTGTCAACCCCAAGGAATAAGTATGCTGGGAAATGTAGTTGCTCAAGAGGAAAATGAAATGTGGTGAATGTATTGCCTCAGCTCCTGCTCCCCAAATGCAGAACATTAAAACTCATTCCTTCCAATCGGGTATCCTTCCAATGCCTCTAGCTAAGTAACAACATTGACATCATCTAAGCTGTGTTCCCAATCCCTGGTCCGTAGGGCCAGGTATCACCGCCTGAGCTCCGCCCCTGTCACACACACCCTCAACCCCCCTCCCTGCCCCTCCTCCCTCCCATTGTCCCAGGAAAAATTGTCTTCCATGAAATTCGTCCTGGTGACAAAAAGGTCAGGGACTGCCAAGATCAGTGATGCAAAGAAAAAACCTAGGAATTACTCTTGGTACCTCCTCTTTTAATCTCCCATATCCACTGCACCACTAGGTCTTCATTTTACCTTTTACACATCTTTCTAATCTGTCCATTTTTTCCATTTCCACTACTCCCATTTTAGCCTTAGTAGCAGTAAGTCTCACTAGACTGAGGCAGTATCCTCTTGTTTTCACTTCTTATACTCACTGTTCATTATATCAAATTCGTACTACACCCAGTTGTCATTGCTTTTAAAATGAAAACTTCCTTGTGACTTGTCCGTTATCATCTTCATATTCATCTTCCTCCCTAGCTTAAAACCTTTTAATCATTTGTCTTAAGATAAATGCCACAATTACAATTCTTAATGTATCATGCAACATACCTGAATAATCTGGCCTTATCTGGAGCATCCTCCAACCTCTTTCTTTGTGTTCTCTAGTTACTCTATATTTTACAGTCCTTCAATGATCTTTTTTTTTCTATGTCAAAACTTTTTATTTTATTTTTTTGCACCTCTGATTAAACCTACATATCTCAAAACATTTGTACTATCCTTTTCACCTCAAATTCTTCACCTATTTTTTACTACATTAATTATTATTTTTTTCCTTTAGATCTTAGCTAAAACATTGCATTCTCAGGGAAGCTTTCCTTGACCTCCAAGTTTAGTGAAGCCCCCTCTATTCTACACTTTCTCAGCTTAGTGTACCTTTCCTTCATTTTACATGTCACAGCTGTAATTATGCATGTAATCGTCTGCTTAATTGAAATATCTCTTTCTCCTCCATATGGAGGAAGAAGATATATAAGGGCAATATAGAAACCATTAATGTCCACATGCTATGCACAAGGCCTAACTCACAGAAGAGAGTCAGTAAATATTTATTGAGTGAGTGGATACATTAATGAATGGATAGATGGAAGGCTTATGTTCTCTATTGCAAAATGTTTCACACGAAAGTCTACCAACTTACATTGTTATCTTCTGTGAATAGAGTCTAATCTTATCATACACTTTCACAAATATCACCAGTAATTTTATTTTCTATTAACATTTTGACTTTTTCTATTAAATTTTCTAAGCTCTTTATGTAGTAAGAATTCTCATAGCTGCAACAATTTATACTCATATCCTACATCAGCAGCACAGAGAAATGCACCCTTTCATTCTTTTTGAAGTTCCTGAAAAAATTGAATTTTTATTATTCTACCCATTTTCTATCTAAGAGAATTTGCGTCTTCAATTTTACTCCACTATTGATGGAATAAATCATAAATACATCGATCATAATTTCTTTCTGCTCCCAGCAAAAACTGTACCCAGTCGAATCTATCGTTTGCTAATTTGGAGGATGGTCTTTCATCTCAAAAGTAATTTGCACTAAGAGAGTGACTTTAACAATATGGTAGACTAGGAAGCTCTAGGTCCTTATTCCTACATAAAAAGGTCAAGTATACAATGATAGACTAACTACAATAGCTTTGCAGGAGCTCTAGAAATCAGTCAAGGGTCTATAGCAGCTAAATGAAGACATTAAAACACACACACACACACACACACACACACACACACACACACACACAGAGGCTGACATGGCAGCTCATATTCGTAATCCTAACACTTTAGGAGGCTAAGGTGGGAGGATCACTTGAGCCCAGGAATTCAAGACTAGCCTTGAGCAACAGCAAGACCCTGAGACCCCATCTCTACAAAAAATAGAAAAATTAACAAGGTGTGGTGGTGTGTGACTGTAGTCCCAGCTACTCAGGAGGCTGAGGCAGGAGGATTGCTTGAGCCCAGGAGTATGAGGTTGCAGTGAGATATGATGACACCACTGAACTCTAGCTCGGTCAACAGAATGAGACCCTGTGTCAAAACAACAACAACAACAAACAGGACAAACAAACAAACAAAAAGCACATTCAAGGCAGTAAGAAGTATTGTGGTGTTTTTGTTCGCCCTTGCACTATCCTCTCCCCAGCACAACATAGTTTGATGCAGTAAAGAGAAAGCTGCTTACTTGCCAGTTCCTCCCTCAGAATGGAAAGAAAAGAGTAGAACTTACTCCAGTGTGTGGCTTGTCTGGGGACCGCCCAAGGAACTGATTTCTGTCTGACCTGACTTGGAGCTCAGGCAGGCGTGGAGGCACCATTTGGATATCATGTTGAAGGCCACAAAGAGCAGGGGCTGATGCTGTAGCACACACAAGTACAGAGGGATGAGAGACTTATGAGGATGGCTGAGAGTAAGAGATTACAGGCAGAGGGATACATAGAACATTCAAAGCCCTGAGAAGAAGCAGAGATTAGACTTTTGAAGAAATTAGACATTTAAAACCAGCTGTGTATTGGGGAAATTGGGTAAACAGCATGCACACGAGCTCAGGGATATGCTTACCCAGAAAGGCCCAAAAGAACCAAACAACAATTCTGGAGCTACAAAATACATAACTGAATGGAAGTATTAACTAGAGGGGTTCAACAACAGATTTGAACAGATAGAAGAAAGAATAAGCTAACTCGAAGACAGATACTTGAAGTTACCAAGTCTATGGAAGAAAAAGAAAAAGGAGTGGAGAAAGTAAGCAGAGTACCAGGAAATCTGGAACTCCATCCACTGGGCTAACATGCACGATGAGGATTATAGAATAAGAAAGAGAAAGGAGTAGAGAGTCTCTTTAAAGAAATAATGGCTAAAAATATCCCAAATTTGAGGAAAGACATAGATATACAAATACAAGAAGTCCAACGCAGTGCTTATAGAACAAGACCAAGGAGACCCACACCAAACACATTGTATTCAAACTGTCGAAAATCAGAGACAAAGAGAGAAACTTGGAAACTTCAAGAGAAAAATGACTCATCACATACAAGACATCCTCAGCAATTTTATCAGAACAAATCTTGCAGGCTGGATGGCAGTGGGGTGATATATTCCAAGCAGTGAAAGAAAACAGAAAGACAAAAGAGTATCCACCAAGAATACTATACAAAACCATCTTTCAAAAATGAGGAAGAAATTAAGACATTCCTACATAAACAAAATCTGAGTGAGTTTATTACCACCATGCGTGCCCTACAAGAAATGCTAAAGGGACTCCTTCAAGTTGAAATGAAGTGATCCAAGACAGAGACGTAAAACCATATGAAAATATAAAGCTCTCCAATTAAATTAAATGTATGGAAAAACATAAAAAAATCTGTATATTATCATTGTGGTTGGCAACCTCACTTTTTATTATTATACAGGATTTAAAAGTCAAAAGCATAAAATAATTAAAAATCTATTTTAATATGTACACAATATACAAAGATGTAATGTATAACATTAATAACAAAAAGTTGGGGAATGCTTATTTAGGGAGAGGGGAGGTAACATTTTATTTTTTGTACTCCTATTTATAAACTAATTCAAAGCTCTCCTAATTATAGACCAAAGACTCATTTTTTCCCTGATATTCTTGGTGAGACCACCTGAATAAAGTTTTTTTTTACATTAATGTGGGTGGTTCTTAAAGAGGAAGATTTAACATAAAGAGACAATGAATCAAGTGCTGTTAAAACTGGATAAATGTAAGCACCTCTCTTTTCCACAATGAGAAATATTAAGCAGATACTAAAAGCCCCCATAGGTATAGAATGTCTCTGAGGTGGCTTTGTTTTTTTAAAAAGGTAGGATGAAATATAATAAAGACTCTGATTTTGAGATTCTGAAATTAGCCCCATTTCTTTCTGCATCAGCTCAACACAGAAATCCCAAGGGCACTCACTCTCCCCTCATTTTACAGGCTCATCTCAACTTCTGAAAACAGTGCCACCCAAGGCTGATAAGTGCACTGTCATTCTGGGAGTTCCATGTTCATGCCTCTCTTCTGAGATTCCTCATTTTCCTCACTTTTACTTCACTATTTTCCATGTTTTCCTGCTCTTTCCTGACTCCTGCTTTTCTATGACTTTCCTCTCCAGCTCCGATTTCCACTCACATTTGGCTCAGCCTGTCACTCCAAAGTACACCTGTATCTCCCATCCATTCCCACCAACACCCTACTTATTACGAATAAACCACTCTAAATATGATAAGCCCAAAGAATTTCCCTTGCAAACAGTTCCTCCTGGTCATATTCTGTCTTCCATGACAGGCAGAATGAATTAATCATCTTTAAAGCACATCAGCATTTTGGAAAAATTATGCAAATATTAAAGCCAGCTATATGCATATGTTAGAAAAAAAGAGATGTGCATACTTTGGGGAAACACAAGTGGGAAAATATAACACACGTGTATGTTGGAAATTAAGGTATGCTACACAGTAGGACTTGATGAGCTCTGGGATGTAAAATGCATAGCATTTTGTCAGAACCGATGAAATCCGTGTTATCCTTTCTAAGCCTGCCAGTACAAAGACAGCTCAACACAAAAAGTCTTGCCTACTTTGACAACCAAATAGAATCCAACAACAAAAGCTGCATAATCACAGGGTTGAAAGAATTGGAATTTGTTCTCTCAATCAGCACCACAATAAACTCTATTTAAACAAGTACAAATATATATGCAGACAAATAAAAACAAAATATTTTGAAATGACACAGCCCCAAAACAGCTGCATCATTTCAGCATGGCTGATCCTATTTTCTTGCCACAGAAAGGTAATTTATAGTTTCATTAAATACCTTTTGTTTATTAAAAGAATCAAGACAGATTGCTGATTTTTGTTTCAATTGTAAAAACAATTTCAGCAAGCAGATGACCACTTAAAGCCATACTTTCATGGGATAGAGTTTGTTTACCGCCCTTTCAGGGTGCTGCCATTTTAAATATGGATACATTCCCATATTTTCTCTCACACCTGTTCGTTCAAGGATGTTTAAAGAACACCGATTCATCCTGAAAGCAATGTACTTTCATACCCTACTTACGGTGGTGTCTTAGTCCATTTCTGTTGCTGTAAAGGAATGAATACCTGGGGCTGAGTCATTTACGTAGACAAGGGGCTTGTTTGGCACATGGCGCCGCAGGCTCTGCGGAAAGCACGGCACCAGCACCTGTGTCCGGTGAAGGCCTCCGGCTGCCTCCACTCATGGCGGAAGGTGAAGGGCAGCTGGTGTGTGCAGATCACATGGTAGGAGAGGAAGCAAGAGAGAGAGGAGGAGCAGCCAGGCTCTTTTTAACAGCCAGCTCTCACGGAACCTAATAGAGCAAGAACTGACTCTTTAGCACAAAAACTGTGCTAAGCCATTCTTGAGTGATCTACCCCCATGACCCTCTCATTAGGCCTCACCTCCAACATTGGGGATCAAATTTTTGGAGGAGTTAAACAAACCAAACTATAGCAGATGATCATTCTCAGATAATCACAGAAACACAACAAACCGTGAGTGACTATATCTGCCAGGCTCCATATGCAATAACACGTGGAGCACCGTGTGAGGTAGCCACTTACCCCTCTTTCGATGCTTATGCTCTTAGAGGGGAGATGTCTGATGCCAGCAACCAACTTACACATGTATTCATCCAGCCATACGGCCACACCTTCTTCCAACACTGATTGTAAATATCTAGGTGAAGTTTATCATTGATCTACATGAGGGTAACGATACAAATGAAAAAGTGGGATCTGATAATTATTTTAGAGATAGAATCATAGGCCTCTATACTTGATTGAATGTGGAAATCGAAGGCAAGGATAAAGCCAAATAGCTCTGGAATTTGTAGCCCTGAGCCAAGGAGTGCCATCTAGTACTGCCTGAGTGAATGATTTGATGGATGACAATGTGTGAATATATTTTTGTAGAGAGATGATACATTTGTTTCAGGGGTTATAACGGTTGAGACACCAGTGAGTTCTCCTAGTAACAAAAACAGAGAGCATTACAAGGAATGGCCTCCTTCAGTCAAACCACAATAATGCCCAGAGATTGCCCCCTAAAACATGCAGGGCATTTTCAAATCTCCACAACTTTTTTTAAGCCTTCTTACAGTAAGGCAGATGACCTTTGTGGCTCTTCCTGTCAGACAAAGCATCAGGCATTCCTCAAAGTTCCAGTAACAAATTCCTTCCTATTTCTATTTCTTCAAAACCAAGGTCCCCAACACTGCCCCCAGTGTCTAATTTAATCAAAGCATTTCCTTGCTCGAAACTTACAGTGTCATTACTCCCCGTATCTGTGTGTATGACGCATGGGTGCAGAGAGAACCACCGTCTGATGTGTCCTGTCGAGGGGGTTACGTATCAGTCGGAAGGAGAGCAGTTAAGTACTAAAGCAGACAAAACAAGTCCAAGCCCTCCTTGCACCTTCCAAATTTCTTTTCTGAAGCTCTATTGCATTGAATGTATCTGCAGAGGGATGTTTGCCCACCAGACAATAATATCTTTGGAGACAGAGGTGCTGTCAAACTCTTTTTCTTTTTCCCATCCACAGAGCTTTATTTATAATAGAGACCAGTGAACATGTGTTTCAAGAAGAAATTGTTAAGACAGTGCATTAGACGTAGAGAAACAGAGATTGGCTGTTTTGAGTATGCTGACAGGAGATAGGCAAGGCTAATAATAAGTGTTTCATTCATTCATTCATTCATTTGTTATTTATTTTAAAAAATGAACAAATATCCCAAGCAGGAGAAAAAAACCTGGATGAAGATACAGAAGTGGAAATAGGAGCTAAATATTTCTGAATCACTGGCAGTTAGGGCTGGTCTGAATGTTCTGGAGGATTTTATTTCACAGTGAAGAGTGATCACATAGGGAAACCAGAAGAGAACAATCACACAAACAAGGAGTGCAAACCTGATTATTTGGGGATAGCCAATGCCTGTAAAGACTATTTGTAAAAAAATCCAATTGACACATAATCTGCCTTTAAATCATGTGCTTTCCTGTCTTATTCATATTGTCAGTAAAATTAGAGTGTAATTTGGACAAAATGGGCATGGTCCGAGAGTTATTTGGTTTTTTAAATAGCCGCTGTGCAAATTAATAGCTGCATGGCACAAGAGCCAGCATATTGCAGGCCCAGTAGTATCCTTTTCCAGTCTCACACGTGAGCGGTCAGCGCTCCTAGGGATACTGACTGTGGAACTCCAGGTGTTGCTCAGTGGAAGTTTCCATCAGCTGCCATTAAAGTCATGCTCTCATCCATAATGTGGTACTGCATGCATTGTGTCTTATTTTTAATTTATGAATTCTATTTCAAAATTGCAGTAAAGCATGACAGGCAGGGTAGTTTTCGGAAATTATGACACTTTTAAGGTAGTTAAAATTCCTGGGTCTACAGCTACTGTGCTTTTTTTTGTAGCACCTGAGGCAAGTAACACTCGCCCTGTACTTATGACCTGTCCTGCTTGTCACGTAAGCACACTATGTCTATGAGATTGTATTCCAGGAAGGGTGACCAAATGGGATGTGCGTGGTGCGTGTGTGTATGAAAGCCTGATAGATGTTTCTTAAATAGTCATATGGGAAATGATTAATTTACTGTGATATTCTATTTGGGAAGTCATATAAATTTTAAGACTAAAAAGAAAAACTTGTAGCGGATATGGTTGACATTTCTATATCTGAATTGCTGAAGGAGACTCCTATGTGGTTTAGAAGCTTCTGGAGGAAGTAGTTTTGAAAGCACAGGTAGCATCACTCCCCGCTTTGTAACCGTGACCTGAGCAAGTCATTTGTCCCGTTTGGGTCTCAGTTTTTCAATTCTGAAAGTTGAGTAATGATACCTTTTAGGGTTCTTGAACTATTAATGAGATAAAACAGTACATTGGATATGGTGAACCTTCATTAACAGTTGCTATTTAACCCTTTCATACCCTTCAGTGTTCTCTTCACTATGTCCTGTGGGGAGGCTAATCACACTGAAACGCGATTCTAGCATGCCAGTCTCGGGAGTCGGCTAACAACGTCCTTTCGGGACAGGCCATACCTGGTCAGACTTGCCAACAAAGGTGATGGGGTATCGGGAGAGGATCTTGAAAGTTTCCTGGTAAAAGTATATTTCAGTTTATCTGCTGATGGATTATCATACCCAAAGAGAGAAAAGTGGGTTTGGGAAATAAAGTCAAAGAAAAGAAAAGAAATGGATAAAAAAAATCTGGACCTGGTTAGGAAATAAGAACAGTAAAATGGATGGTGAGACAGGCCCTGCATGTCCACCTGGCTCAGGATGGCGGGGGCTTCTGAAAGGAGCCGGCCCCGGCTCACCGTGTGGACGTGGAGAATCCGCAGTGCCCCGTCCATATTGCCCTTCGCCAGAAGTCAGAATCCAGTGGGGCTGTGGTATAGATCGCCTCATTCCCATCGACATTTTCATACACGTTTCCAATTTCATGTATTGTCTATTTCATTCCTTTTGCATGGTTAATTTGTGTTTATTTTTATATAGGTGGATTTCACTCTTTTACCCACATCCTTTGATCCTGCCTCGACTAATGGATACTGGTCCTTCCCTGCATAACCTGCTCTGATGTTCTGTTCTTCTGCTTCTTAGCTCAGTCCTCTGACCTCAGACAGCTTACCCTGCTCCTAAATCTGTCCACTCCACTGCAGACCCTGGCTTCCTAACACTTTCCTTTGGTTTCCTAGGCATCATATTTAATCTTTTCACATGAAATGGCCTCCCACTTGTGCTCCCGATTACTATAAATATCTTTCCTGGCCTGGACCCCCACTCAGCAGGTAGAAGGGGCCCAGCAATGTCAGTCTGAGTTTGCCTCCTGGAGTAAGAAGAGGGGTTGACTGAGGGAGCAGCAGTGGCCATGTGAATGTGGACATCAGGCCACGTGCATAGAGTTCTCCAGCTACTACAGAATCGCTGACAGCAATGTTGGCCCAGAGAGCATAAGCAAAACAAATTCCCCATGTACAGAGGCACCTGAGATCTACAGCAACCAGTGAATTCCCCAGCATCTATTAATAGTGATTCTGAGTATCCCAGCAACGCTTAGAATATTAAGCCCCTTTTTTTCTATTTATTTGTGCTTAAAATATATTATGTTAAATGCAACATAGTATCCTGGATTGAATCCTGCAACAGAAAAAGGAGATGAGTGGAAAAACTTGACAAATCTAAGTAAAGCCTGGAGATTTACTTGATGTTAATGTACTCTCCCTAGTGATGTTTGCTTCTTAGTTTAGACAAATGCATTGTAGAAATGGAAAATATTAATATTAGGAGAGGCTATGTAAGGAGGTGTGCAGGAAATTGCTGTGCTACCTTTGCAACTTTCTATAATATTTGAATTATTCTAAAATAAAGTGTTTTTTTTTTTAAATAAACCATTGCTTTTGGGTACAGTCAAGATGGAACAAGCCACTGCATTGCACTTCTCCTAGTGATTACAGCAAAAACTCTGGATAAACACAAAAGCAACTACCTAATGACTCTTAAACTGAATAATAGCAAACAATTTGGCAGAGGAGTCAAAACCTGAAGAGTAATCTGGAGGTACTTGGAAGCTTCCTGCTCCCCTACCCAAATCAGAGATATATGGAGTGGGGACCATCAGGAACATCTACAAGAATGGTTGGCTTTACATCAAAAGGATCAGAAAAAGGCCCCACAGAATGTGGGAAAAATCCTCTCTTAAAAAAACTTTTCTTGCTCGGTCCTGATCCAAAACCAACTACATTCACAGAACTACATCCCAGCAGCTTGGCAACGGCAGCAGATGTGCCTAAAACACCCTGAGAAAACCTGGCTCTCTGGATAGAGACCAGAAAAAGAATGTGGATGGAATCACTGTTATTTGTTTACTTAGTTTTCTCTTCTCTCTAGTCCAGGGCAAGCCTAGTAATACAAAACTGTGCAACAGCCTCCTAGGCTGAAAACCACCTTGAGAAAAAACCACCTTGATGGACATAAAAACTGGTAAAGCAAGACTCTTGTGACCCTCTGAGAAGAGAGAGCTGGAGAAACAGATCCCTAACTGTGAATAATCTGACATAAATCCTGGGGTCACTCCCAAACTGCACATGTGTGTAACTTTTCCTCCACATTCCCTGAGTAGCAAGGGCTTTGAAAAAACTGAATTACTATATACGCCACTGCACAAGTCCCAGAGCAAGTCCCAGTGCCACTTATTAAGTGGCATTTACAAGGAAGAGACCAAACAGTAACAGAAATGCTTTGAAAACGAAACTAACATTAGAACCACAGTCCACAAAATGTAAGGCGGAACTTGCAGTCTGAACTTCACTGGAGTAATTATCTGATCAAACAAAATAAAACTAAATTTAACATTCCTAAGACTTCAATAGGAATCAGAGTTTTATATTATTAAAAATGTCCAGGATACAATCTAAAATTACTCTATATACAAAAAGCCAGGGAAATCTCAAAATTTTACAAGGGAAAGACAACCCATAGATGCTGACCCTGAGATCACTCAGATGTCTCAATTATTAGTCAAAGACTTTAAAGCAAACTATTATGCCCAGTTTCATAAGTTAAAGGTAAACTATCCTGAAACAAATGGAAATGTAGACATTTTCAGCAAGAAAATGTAAACTATTATTAAAAAATGAAAATTAAATAACAAAAAGATAATATCTGAAATGATAGAATGGTTTCAATAGTAAAATGGAGGTGAGTCAGTGAACTTGAAGATAGGTCAATGGAAAATTGAATCTGAAGAACACAGAGAAAAAAGATTGAAAAAAATATATGAGCAGAGCCTCAGGACCTGCGTACAATACAAAAACTGCTTATGTTTTTTAAATTTCAGTCTTTGAAGATAAGGAAAAAGAGAATGATGCAAAAATATTTGAAAAAATAATGGCTAACTACTTTCCAAATTTAATGAAAATCATATTATTCTGCAGTTCTGTTTATTCAGCCAGTTCTGAGATTATTCTTAAGGATGTCTACAGTTAGACTTTATTCACTTTAACCACAATGTAGTACTCCATCATATAAATATAATTTATTCATTCTTATTCTAATGAACATTTAGGTTTTTCTTTTTTCAAATCTTTGACTATTATGAGTCATCTTTCATTGAACTCTCCTATACACATACTCTTATTCACATACCTGATAGTTTCTCTCAATTATATAGAATTCAGAAAAGATATTGGTGAGTCCAGGTGTGTGCATTTTCAGTCTTACATTGACAAAGTGCTATCTAAAATGATTGCAACAATTGTCACTCCCTTCAGCAGTATGTGAGAATTACCATTGCTAAACCAGTTTCCCTCTGACCCATCTTTTGGGAGAGTACACATAATATTGAGACTTTATGTTCCTCAATTTATTTTTTATCTTAAGTAAATTTTGGAGTCATGATTTTTTAAGCATTCTTTTTTGTTTTCTTAATTCATTCATTCTGCTTTTCTTGAGTATACATTATTGTTCTTTTTCTAATATCCTGAGTAAAGTCCTTAGTGTATTAATTTTTAGTCTTACTTCTTTATAAACATTTATGTCTATACATCTCCTAATAACAAGTATAGCTAAATCTCTTAAGTTATCTCTGTATTAATTTGATTTTCATTTAGTTTTAAATATATTATAATATCTGACTAGTTTTTCTTGAATCCATGAATTTTATATGAGTTTTTGATATGAGTTTTTTCCTTTAAACATACAATGTAGTGACATTTGGATTTTTATTTTGCTGTTGGTATCTAGCTTAAATATATTTCCTTAAGATGCTTGCTTGCTAATGTTTTGCTTGTTAATGATTAAGATGCTTGCTTGCTAATGTTTTGCTTGCTAATGATTAGTAACTTAGTAAACCAAAAGTAGACTTTTGGTTTGTGGGCCAGTAGATGATTTATTTGGAAATTATCCATATGTGTTTGAAAGAATTTTTAATCTCCAATGTTTGGGTGACCTAGATTCAAAGTATTAATAGAATTATATATATATATAATATGATAACATATACATATTATATTATTATTTATAGAGAAACTAGTTTTAAAATCTGAGAACTATAATGATAGAATTTAAATTTCCCTCAGCAACTTTGTCATTTTTTGTTAAGGCAATGATACACGCTTTATACATTTTATACTCATAACAATTTGCCAGAGAATGGTTCTTTTTACATTTTATAATGACTCTTCATTTTATCATCTTTTCTTTAAATATTTTATATATAATTATGTACTGAATATTTATATTGCTGCATCACAATGTTTGCCTGACACATCTATTTTTCTGTATCTCTAAATCTTCCATTTTCCTTATCCCCTGGTAAAGCGCACACAGCTGATATTTTAAAAACCGAATCTGAGGATCTTTGTCTCTTAACTAAAGAATTTAGGCTGTTCACATTCATTTTGTTTAGTGTCATTTAAAATCAATTTTTACTCTTACTTTTTCAACATGCATATTTGACATAAAATCTTACAGTTAACTAACATTCCTACTATTCTTTTAAAGATTATGTAGCAGTTAGACCCCTTGACTTTTGATTTTTTTTTTCTTTCTCATCTTACGTTAAATTGTTCAGAATTTTAGTTCTAATTTCCTTTCATAACATTCAAATTAATATTTATTATTTACAGTTAATGTATAATTTTAACTATTCTTTTATTCATCATTGCTTCTCATATCTAATTTATCCCACCTGGATAAATTCCCTACATGTAGAAATGTAATATTTGATAGGAAGTACAGAGCCAAGGAGTTTGTTGGTGACCTCTCTCAGTATTCATTTGTTTCAAAATGTCTTTATTTTTCCATCATTCTTAAATAAAGTGTTTATTTGATACAGCATATTATATTAATAGCTGCTTTTTCTTATTCATTGGAAGATTGTCTTCTGAATCTTATTGTTATCGTTAAAATTTCTGCTCTTGGATTTACTGCTCTGCTTCTGATGTCAAAGTACTCAGTACTTCCTAACAAGTGCTATGTGTCAAGTGTTCCTCTACGCAAATCGTGGGTACTAAATCCTTTAATTTTTATAGCAACACAATGATAGATGGATTCATATATTTACCTTCCTATTATGAAATTATATATAATATAGAATAATTATATTTATATATAATTACTTCTTTTGTTGCCTCTTTAAATAAAATCTAGTGTCTAATTTCTCTTCATTTTCTATTATTACTCATATGAGTTTAATTATTTTAATTTCAATTCTTCCTCACATAGTTCCATTAAATGTGCATTTCATGGGGATATAATTTTGCTTTCTGTTGTGTCTGCCGATTTTCTTTCAGTGTGGATTATTTCCTCACATGTTTTGTTTTGGGGCTCTCTGTTGTTTTTCAGCAGGCTTTATTCACATTCATCTTTTGTCAGCTTGATTGAGGCTTGGTTTTGTGTTTGCGTCTTTCAGGGGCATCACTGGATGGGACCAATTTTTTGTTAATTTATTAGCTCGGGATATTCCTGATCCCTTTGCATAGTTGATATTTAAGTTCTACCCCACGTGAAGCATACAGATTCTCAGGGAAAACATTTTTTTTCTATTCTGACAACAGGGTAAAACCAATAAGTCTCCTTTTTGTGTGGCCCTGTGCCTCTGCGTAGACTTCTTTTCCTTCACACTGTTAACATGTGGTCCTTACCAGGTCACATCTTGACACAAGGTACTGACTTTTGATTCTCTGCTTACAACAGGGTTTGGGCATCATTTCCTGTTTCTCAGTGGCCATGAATATCCCGATTCCTAGCATGCTGAGATGATCACCCTCTTGCCATTCCCTACTCTCCTCCTGATGATCTCCAAAGGCAACAGAGGTAATTACAGCTCTGATTTTAAGTTTCTTCTTTTCTCAGGTATCTTATTTCCATTATTTCCTATTTTTCCCTTATTTTCTATTTCTCTTCCTTATAGTCTTCTCATTTCCATATTTAATAGGAGGTCTGTGAAATTAATTTTATGGGTCAACTTGGCCTGGCACTGGTACCCATTTATTTGCTCAAACAGGTCTAAATGTTACCGCAAAAGTATTTTTTAGATGAGATTAACATTTAAATCAGTAGACTGTTAAGCAGCTTACCCTTCATAATGTGGTGGGCCTCATCCAATAAGTTGATATTAAGGAAAAGACTGACTTCTCCTGATGAAGAGGAGGGAGCAGGCTGCTTTTAGGCTGGAGGTGCAACATTAACTTGCCCTTGATGGTCCTATCTGCTGACCCATTCTGCAGACTTTAGATTTCAAAGCCTCCACAATCACATACCCAATTCTCCAAAATCAATCAATCAATCTCTCTTTCTCTCTCTTTTTCAAGGTTAATTTACACTATAGAATATATCAGTATTTCATTCTTTTTATGGCCAAATAGTATTTCAATACATGAATGTATCAATTTGTCTATCCATTAATCAGTTGATGAACATTTGTGTCGGTTCCATCTTTGGCTATTAGGAATAATACCACTACAAATATTTCTGTAAAAGTTGTTTGTGGACATATTTTCACTGATCTTGGGTATATACTTAGGAATGAAGTTTCTGGATCACACAGTAACTTCATCTTTAGTAATCTGAGGAACTGTGAGACTGTTTTCCAAAACAGTGGCACCACACCATTTCACACTCGCACCAACAGTGTGTGAGAATTCTGATTTTTTCACATCTTCTCTAACACTTGTTATTATTTGAATTTTTGACTCTAGCCATGCCAGTGGTAATAAATGATAGCTTATGGTACTTTTGATTTACATTTCCCTGATAACTAATGATGTCAAGAATTATTTCATGTATTCAATGGTCATTTGTATAATATTCTTTGGAAAACTTTCTGTTTACATCCTTTGCCCATTTTTAATTGGGTTATTGTCTTTTTTACTTTTTTTTCTTTATTGAAGTGTAATTTACATATTATGTCTTTACTCCATTTTAAGTGTACAATTAAATGGTTATTAGTAAATTTACCAAGTTATAAGCTATTTACATAAATCAGTTTTAGAGGATTGAATGAGTCCTTTAAATATTCTTGAAAAAATATCAAATATATGATGTACAAATATTTTATCTGATTTTCTAGTTTGTCTTTTCACTTTCTTGATAATGTCCTTTGAAGGACAAAGGTTATGAATTTTGAAAACATTCACTTTTTTCCCTCATGATTTGGCATCATATTTAAGAATCCTTTGCCAGATACTAAGTCACTGTGATTTACCCCTATGTTTTTGTTAAGGGTTTTCTAGTTTTTGCTCTTACATTTAGGTGTTTTGTTCATTTAAAATTACTTTTTGTATACAGTATAAAATTCTTTTCCAACTTCATTCCGCTGTATATGGCTATTCAGTTGTTCCAGCACCTTTTCTTGAAAGACGATTTTTTTTTCCCAACCAGGCAGTCTTATTGCCCTTGTCAAAAATCAGTTGGCATGAAACTATAAAAATTCTAGAAGATAATGTTGGAAAACGCTTATAGACATTTGCTTAGGCAAAAAATTTGTGAAGAAGACCCCAAAGGCAATCA
>CAUYRT010028177.1:0-77160 GCA_963574885.1 Lepilemur ruficaudatus | reverse complement strand
CCAGGAACGTGTAAACAAAGGGCAGCGGCAATGCAGTGACAGAGAGCAAGGTGATCATGTGTCTTGCCTATTGACAGTTGCCCGGGAGCATGGAATGGAATAAACGAGGCCGGGGGCCAGGACAAGGTTTAATAAGCCCATTTGTCCGATGCCCAGCCAATCAACTGACTGTTCTCTTTTCCTCATCGTCTCCTCCTTTTTCCACGTTTCTTTGCGTGTTTGTGTTTCTGTTCCTCTATCCTGGATTTCCCCCCTCAGCTCTGTCTGTTGTCCTTCCGCTGCTGCACTTGATTTGTCTCCACCAGCACTTTGTCCCTGACTCTGACTATCCAGGGTGAAAGACAGCATAACTAGACATTTATATTTTAAGTTAGAAAATTTCCTAAATACTCCTTTTTCTCTTAGGATCAAATATTGTTGTCAGGTAAGGGGGGCCATGAACTTTCAGTGTGCTAGATGAGAGTGCTACTGATCTTTCGGGTGGGATAATTATTCACTGGGCATTGCAAGATGGTTAGCATCCTTGGCCTCAGGGCCAAATGCTAGTAACACATTACCAGTCATTCTGACCACCAAAAATGCCTTCACACATTTCTAAACACCCCACACAGTGGTGGTGTAGCCTCTGGTGTAGAACAACTACTAGCTAGACAAAAGCATATCACCCAAGTTCTGGACTCAGCTGTTCAGTTTTAATCATTTTTTTTTTTTTTGAGACAGAGTCTCACTGTGTTGCCCGGGCTAGAGTGCCATGGCGTCAGCCTAGCTCACAGCAACCTCAGACTCCTGGGCTCAAGCGATCTTCCTGCCTCAGCCTCCCGAGTAGCTGGGACTGCAAGCATGCGCCACCATGCCTGGCTAATTTTTTCTCTATATATTTTAGTTGGCCAATTAATTTCTTTCTATTTATAGTAGAGACGGGGTCTCGCTCTTGCTCAGGCTGGTTTTGAACTCTTGACCTTGAGCGATCCGCCCACCTCAGCCTCCCAGAGTGCTAGGATTACAGGCGTGAGCCACCACGCCCGGCCCAGAGTTGAGTTCTTCCAGGCTAGAATTTTCTCTAGTTTCAGTTATTTGTTTTTTGAAGCAGGATTAATTGAGGTTGTAATACAGATAAAAACTGTGTGTGGGTTTGTTCTACCTGAGAAGCTGCTTCTATCTCATTCACATGAATCTAAGTTTCTTCCAAAGGATACTTGAATGTGAAACTTTTGTGACTCAGGAAATCAAAATCTATTTTCCCTTGTATCTAGGCCCTTTAGGCCCCCTGCTTCTAGAAAGCAATTCTAGATACATTCTGGTGAAATGTCATAACTGTAAGGTTAAAGAGAAAACCATTACCCTTCTAAAGAAAAAGAAAAACCCAGATTTCTTAAAAAGAGACTCATACTGGCTTTGGATTGTACATTAACAACCCTGGATGCTAAAGTTAAAAATGAAATAATCTTAACATCTGAAGAAGAAAGAATTTGAACTCAGTTTGGTGGCATTCAGAATTCTGTTAAATACGTGAGAGGGTATGAATGCAGAAATGTTAATACCATCTAAAATAATTTATTAGTACTGTTTATATCAAAATGTAAAATAGATTCATGGAAGCAGACAAACTGAAATTAAAAAATTGGCAACTAAGAGCTAATTAAGGAAAAAATTGAGCAAAAAATAAGATCTGAATGTTGCTGACAAAAAATTATTCTTCAATTAGCAAAGATTGATGAAAGATGACTTCTCCCTCCCAGTGCATCCAGACCTACTATCTGTTTCTGCAGTGAAAAATTGTTCCAAAATCCTGTTAGTGTTTATTGGTGGGATTCAGAAACAAGCTATAGACAAAGCACAGACACTTAGATTTTAGAACAAATTGTAAATATTATATCTGAAAATTTAATACTGGCATATAGTTTAGAATATTGTATATGTAACAGAAAATCAAGTAATGGAGGAAGGAATGTAATCGTGTTAATTTCATAGATATAATCCAAAGTCAATGAGACATGAAGATATATTACGTAAGCAATGAGCACGATTTAAAATTATAATGGTGGACACCAAAACTGACGGCTGAATTCTCACTCTTTTTAACAGTGGTTATTTCTGAAAAGAGAGACTAGGGCTTCTGAGGGAAGGGGCTTGGGTATGGATGAAAGAGCATTTTATAATCTCCTTACATTTTTTAAAACCAAGTATGTGCATTATATCATTTTTTTGTCTGTTTTAAAGTTTAGTTTTATAAAAGGGCTATTAAAACTTAATCAGAGTCAGGCTTTCTCCTGTTCTCTTTGCAAGCTGAATGGTTTGGGCTGGTCTGGGCAGCTTGAATCTGAGCTTCCTGAACTGCCACCTGCCTTCTCCTCTCTCCCCCTGCTCTCCGTTTTTTTTTTTTTTTTTTTTTTTTTAGAAAAATTCACACAAGGTTGCCCAGGCTAGATTGCCATGGCGTTGGCCTAGCTCACAACAACCTCAAATCCCTAGGGTTAAGCAATCCTCCTGCCTCAGCCTCCCAAGTAGTTGGGACTACAGGCATGCGCCACCATGCCTGGGTAATTTTTTCTGTATATTTTTAGTTGTCCGACTAATTTCTTTCTATTTTTAGTAGAGACAGCATCTCTTGCTCAGGCTGGTCTCGAACTCCTGACCTTGAGCGATCCTCCCGCCTTGGCCTCCCAGAGTGCTGGGATTACAGGTGGGAGCCACCATGCCTGGCCTCCCTGCTCTCCTTAAAGACGCCCTGCCATGCGTCCTGGACCCCAGATCTGCTCCATCGGTTATCCATCACCAAATCTATGCAGAGACTCTTTCCCATTCTTCTAACCCTGTACCAGTTGTCCTTTCCTCCCAGTGTCTTTTTAAGTAAAATTTTCATTGAAATATAATTTATTCAATTAAAGTGTTCAATTCAGTGGGTTTTTTTTTTTTAGTATATTTACAGGATTGTACTACCATTAGCACAGTTTTAGAACATTTTCTTCACCCCAAAGGAAATTCTGTGTACATTATCATTACTTCCCATTTCCCCACAATGCCTTACCCTCTTCCCTAGGCAACTGCAAATATACCTTCTTTCTCTATAGATGTACAGTTCTGTGTGTTTCATATAATGGATTCAAATTTTACGTATGGTCTTTTGTTACCGGCTGCTTTCACTTAGCATGTTTTCACGGTTCATCCATGCTGCAGCGTGTATCAGTACTTCATTTCTTTTTATGGCTGAATAATATTTCATTGTGTGGATATAACACATTTTTCTTATCCATTCATTAGCTGATGGATATTTGTACTGTCTCCATTTTGTGGCTATTATAAATATTGCTGTAAACATTTGTGTACAAGTTTTTGTTTTTTTTGTGGCTATGTGTTTTCATTTCTGGTGGGTATATACCTAGGAGGGGAAGTGCTATGTCATGTGGTAATTTTATGATTAGCCTTTGGAGGAAATGATAGAACATTTTCTAAAGCAGCAGTACCATTTTACATTTTTACCAGCAATGCACAAGGGTTCTAATTTCTCCACATCCTGCCAACATTTGTTATTTTCTGTTTTTTGTTGCTGTCGTTATTGTTGTTTTTTATTATAGCTGTCTAAGTGGGTATGAAGTGATATTTTGTTAGTTTTGATTTGCATTTTCCAAGTGACTAGTGATATTGAGTATCTTTTAATGTGCTTATTGACCATGTGTATATCACCTTTGGAGAAATATTTAAGCCTTTTGCACATTTTTAATTGGGTTGTTTTGTTGTTGAATTGTAGAAGTTCTTTATATATTCTGGAATTAATCTATTATCAGATATATGTTTTATAAAAATTGTCTCCTATTTTGTAGGTTGTTTCTTTCTTGATGGTGTTCTTTGGTTTTGATGAAGTCTAATTTGCCTAGTTTTAATCTTGCTGCTCATACTTTTGATGTCACAGCTAAGAAACCATTGTCTAATCCAAGATCATAAAAGTTTATGCCTAAGTTTTCTTCTAAGAATTTTATAGTTTTAGCTCTTATATTTAGGTCTTTGAGATAATTTTGTATATGGTATGAGGGAGGATTTAAATTTGTATATTGTGTGAGGGAGGGGTCCAACTTTATTCTTTTGCATGTGGATATCTGGTTTCAGCATTGTTCATTGAAAAGAGTATTCTCTTTCACTTTTGAATTGAATTTTCATTGTACCCTTGTCAAAAATCAATAGACTATAAATGTGAGGGGTGATTTCTGAACTCTATTCATCTATATATCTATCTTGTATCAGTACCATACTGTCTTGATTATTGTAGCCTTGTAATGAGTTTGAAATCAGGAAGTATGAGCCCTCCGGCTTTTTTCCTTTCTTAATATTTTTAAACATTGTTTTGGCTACTCTGGGTTTCTTGAATTTTTATGTAAATTTTGGGATAAACTTATCAGTTTCTGCAAAGTAGCCAGTGAGATATTTTTTAGGAATTGTATCGAATCTTTTCATGATTCAGGAAATATTACTATCTTAACAATATTAAATCTTCTGATATATGAACATTGATATTTTTCCATTTATTTAGGTCTTCTTCAGTTTCTTTGAACAGTGGTTTGTAATTTTCAGAGTATAAATTTTGCAATTTTGTGTTAACTTTATTCTTCAGTATTTTCTTTTTGATATTATTGTAAATTGAATTGTTTTTAAATTTTCTTTTCAGATTTTCATTGTAAGTATATAGAAATACAGTTGGATTTTTATATGACTGTTGTATTCTGAAACCTCACTGAATCAGTTAATTAGTTTTAATAGCTTTTTAGTGGATTCCTTAGGATTTTCTATGCACAAGGTTATATCATCTGCAATAGAGTTTTATTTCTTACTTTTAAGTGTAGATGGATCTTATTTCATTTTCTTGCTTAATTCCTCTTGATGTGTTGAATGGAAGCTGCAATAGTGGACACCCTTGTCTTTTACCTGATCTTAGGGAGAAAGCATTCAGTCCTTCACCATTAAATATTATGCACACTGCATGTTTTTTACAGTATGACTTTTATCTGCTTGAGGAAGTTTCCTTTTATTTATTTTTTCTGAAATCATAAGTGGTCATTGACTTTTTGTCATTTTTTTCTTTTTTAAATACTGAGATTGTGATGTTTTGTCCTTTATTTTACTGATATGGTGTATTACATTCATTGTTTTTTGGATGTTAAACCAACTTTGTATTTCTGGGATAAATCCCATTTGGTTATGATACATAATCCTTTTTATATATTGATTCAATTTTCTAGTGTTTTGTTGAGGATTTCTCTATCTATGTTCATAAGAGATCTTGGTCTGTAGTCTCTTGTGATGTCTTTGCCTGGTTTTGGTATCAAGCAATGCTCGACTCATAGAAAAAGTGAGAAATATTATCTCTCAAATTTTGGAAAGAGTTTATGAAGAACTGATATTAATTTTCCTTAAATGTTTGCTAGAATTTACCAGTGAAGCCATCTGGACCTGAGATTTTCTTTGTGGGTATTTTTTTTTAAATTACTAATTCAATATATTTGCCTGTTATAGTTCTATTCAATTTCTTCTTGAATCAGCTTTGGTAAATTGTGTCTATTTCATCTAAATTATCTAAATTGTTGGCATACAGTGGTCATTGAAATCTCTCATAATCCTTTTATTTCAGTAAGGTCAGTAGTGATATCTCCTCTTCCATTCCTGATTTTAGTAAATTGAGTCTTTTCACTTTTTTGCATGGTCAGTCTAAGTCAAGATATATTAATTTTTTCTTTATTTTAATAATTTATACTGTAATTTAAATTTTTCTTTGGGTTTAGTTTGCTCTTTTCTCTCCATTGTCTTAAGGTGGATGATTAGGTTACTAATTTGAGATCTTTGTTCTTTTTTTAATAAAGGCAACTCAAATGAAGAAAGAAATATGCCAAGTTTTCTTAATAGTATACATCAGATTTGACATTTGGTTTTCCCCTTTCATTCAACACACTCTCTCCCTGGGGGATTTTTGTTTGTTATAGTACTATTTGTGTATGGATGATACCCAGATATTTATCACTAGACTAGATTTATTTGCTGAGCTTCCAAACTAAAACCCAATCAGCCACCAGAGGTCTCAACCCCCATTTGTGCTACAAACTTGACCCAATAAGAGCCCCTTTCTCTCTGCTGCCCACCACCTTTTCTCTAAATCTGCTTCTTCCACAGTTTGTCTTGATTAATGGTGGGTGCCACCACTCATCTGCTCTCCTAGATGCACTCCCAGATGCAAGTCTGTGCCAGCTTTCTACCGTAGCACAGGTGACATTAGCTCTGTTTCCTGCACTTGTTCTTTCTCCTGAGGTCCTTTATTCTGACTGACTTGACTTTCATCACATCACCATCTGGCAAGTTCCAGCCCTCTGTGAAATGTTTCCTGAGGACTCCAGGCAGTTAAATGTCCCACTATATTCTTTTCCTGCCTTTGTTTATAACTTGATACGGCACCTGGCTGTAGGGTGTACTGTTCCTTTCCTATGGTTGTCTGCCTTCTAAAGCTGTAAGCATCTCTTGGGTAAGCACCAAGTTTATTAGAAGTTATTTTATAAAAGCTTATGAAATAAATGAATGGTCCTGAGATGATTTGAGGTTTTGTTAGAAAGTTGAGGATCAGTATGGAGTTATTGCCCCAAATCTATCTCATAAATGCACATTAAACTTTACACCCCTTCAACTGCCTGACTCCTGTTCATCTTCCAGGATCCTGCTCCCATGTCACCTCCTTGGGGAAATTGTTCCCAACATCCCAGGTTTTGTTAGGTTCCTCCAGACCTCCCTTTTGCCTGGATTTTTGCTGGAAATTCAATAGATACTTTTGGGGATCAATAAATAATAGCAGCCATGAAAACTTTGTTTTTTTGTCTAACGTTTGCTTTCTATATTTTGGTTGCCAGTTTAATAATGGAGACACCTTAACACAGCTGACCATATAATGAGTAAATGTATATAAAGAGTGTGTGCTGTGGACTGAGAGCTCTTTTGGAGATATGGGATACAGAGATTATTAAAACATGTTCCCTTCCAGGTAGATGCTTACACTCTAGTCTATACCTAAGTAACCATGACACAAGGCAACGCTGAATGAGGACATTGCCTTCCAAACAAAAGGGGAACTTCATCCTGAGGATGCAGAGAGAAACTTAAGATCAGATAGCATAGGCCATTTTCCATGGTTTGAATGTGTCCCCCAAAAGTTCATGTGTTGGAAACTTAATCCCCAAATTCATATGTTAATGGTATTGGAGGTGGATTTGGGGCAGTAATTGGGATCAGATGAGGTTATGAAGGCGGGCCCCCATTATGGCATGAGTGACTTTATAAAAGGGGAGACCCTAGCTAACGCTCTAGCTCTGTCTTGCCATGTGCTACCTTCTGCCATATTACGACACAGCAAAAGGCCCTCACCAGATGCCAGCACCTTGATATTGGGCTTCTCAGTCTCCAGAACTGTAAGAAATAAATTTCTTTTCTTTATAAATTACCCAGTCTGTGGGATTCTGTTAGAACAACAGAAAATGAACTAAGACACCATGATTTTTTTAAAAAATGCAAAACAGTTTATCACAATGTTGTGCTCTTGAGTTGAGCATAATTACCTCATGAGCATTTAATAGACTTAATCAAACTCTACAGCAGGCTCTCCTGCAGTCTTTTGTTGTTAATGTACTTCCTGACATCTTTTTATATTCTCTTTTAGTATTGATGCTTTTTCAGTTTCTTAGAGGGCTTGAGATTCCAAAGTGCATGCAAGAACAACTGAATATTTAATTGAGCAGATTTGTAGGCAGAGGCACATGGTGAAATCAGAAGATGGGATATCACAGTCTTGGGCTTTGATCTGCTGTCCTGTCTACCAGTAAACATTTTCATTGCACAAACACATTTTCTTCCATTGTTAATTATGTTTAATAATTTTTACTGGCCTCTGAAAATGACTTTGTTCAGCAGTGCTTTTTATTGTTCCGTAGTTACTCTAAGAATAGAAAAGTGAAAGGTCAGCACAGTGCCTGCTTTCAGAAAAGAATGGATTCCGTGCTGCATATTACTATGTGATTTGTCTAAGTAAAAAAAATTTGGATATTGCCTAATTCTCTACTTTTTTGTGTGTTATATGTCCTTCCTTATCAAAGAAGCAACAGGATGAAAAATATGTAGTAGTTTATAAATGAAGAAAGCACATTTCCAAATCCCTTGGACCAGGAATGATGTTTGTAATGAAGAGAAACCCCATTCTACTCAATTTTAATGATTGTTTATAAGTAGTTTATACTAATATCCTGGTAATCCCCGACTCCTTGGATTCTTAAAAATTAAATACATAAAATTGTTCTAATTTTGATGAATGAAATGACTGTCTAAGCTTCTTACTTAACTGTCAGCTCTTTCTGCTTAGCGGAAGCAATCTGTACCATGGCCTGAGTAACGTCCAGGCCACCGTGACCAGTGCTTGGTGGGCGGCCTGTGGGGTAGGTGTTGGCATCCACCCTGTGTTGGCTGTGTCCCAGCCTCCTCTCTTACATCGGGGACATTGCATTCCTGATCCATTTTGTGTTTCCTTTTCATCACTGCACAACAGAGCTAATAGCACCAACTTACGCAAGGTGGTGAGGATTTCGTGAGTTAATATAAACACTAAATATTAAGAGTATCCTTCTCTTTCATCTTCTCCTCCTAGTATTTGTTTAAAAAAATCACACATTTTTATGACTGGTGTATTGAGTATTCAGCACTTCAGATAAAACTGTAAAGATATTCTATGATGTGTGTGCACGTGCGTGCATTGGGAGGTGGCTTATTTCTCATCTCCTTGTTGCCTTTCCTTGATTCTGACTCTCAGGCAGACGTTGCACCTTTTCTCTGGGGATAGGTCTCTGTGTGAGCAAAGATGCTCAGGGCCGTGGTCCAGTAAGGAGAAACAGCCTTGTTCCAGTTAGCCCCTGCCTAGATTGGCTGCCCTTTTGAGAACTGCAGATCCAACAAATTTATTGGATTTAGAATTATAGAAATTTAAAAGTGAAATTTAATTGTTCTTGTGTTGGAAAAGTGAAAGCAAACTTTATTACTCATTTTTGTAAAGCTATAAAAGAGTAAAGTGAAGAAGGTTTTCATTAATTCTCTCAAACATCTGGTTCCTTTGCTAGGTGTGTCCTCGGTGACAGCTGCGGCCCTCCAGCAACATGCCTGAACAGAGCAACGATTACCGGGTGGCCGTGTTTGGGGCAGGTGGTGTTGGCAAGAGCTCCCTGGTCCTGAGGTTTGTGAAAGGCACGTTCCGGGAAAGCTACATCCCGACGGTGGAAGACACCTACCGGCAGGTGATCAGCTGTGACAAGAGCATATGCACGCTGCAGATCACCGACACGACGGGCAGCCACCAGTTCCCGGCCATGCAGCGGCTGAGCATCTCCAAGGGGCACGCCTTCATCCTGGTGTACTCCATCACTAGCCGCCAGTCCCTGGAGGAGCTCAAGCCCATCTACGAGCAGATCTGCGAGATCAAAGGGGACGTGGAGAGCATCCCCATCATGCTGGTGGGGAACAAGTGTGACGAGAGCCCCAGCCGCGAGGTGCAGAGCGGCGAGGCGGAGGCCTTGGCCCGCACGTGGAAGTGCGCCTTCATGGAGACCTCGGCCAAGCTCAACCACAACGTCAAGGAGCTTTTCCAGGAGCTGCTCACCCTGGAGAAGCGCAGGACCGTGAGCCTGCAGATCGACGGGAAGAAGAGCAAGCAGCAGAAGAGGAAAGAGAAGCTCAAGGGCAAGTGCGTGGTCATGTGAGCGCCCTTCCTGCCGGGGTGGGGGCGGCTGCGGGTCCAGGCCCCCCCCACCCGCACCATCAGGGTAGCATGTTTGGTGCCCGCGTGTTAAACGTCGCGTCTGGCAGAGACGCCCTATTGTCCTTAGCAGGGCGTGCCCCTTTCCCAACAGTAAGCCCCTCCTTGGAGTCACGGAACCCGCCAGGCGGTTGCAAAGAGAACCAGCGCGCTCAGCATCCCGGGACTAGGGTGCCCGCGGTTCCTGGAGGCAGCGTTCACCCCTGGAGGCCAGAGGACTGGTACCCACGGAAGCAGCATGTGCCGAGAGAACTGGGCGTCATCTGCATGCATGTGAGCTGTGTGGACCCGGAGCTACTCGCACTGACCCCGAACCAGGGTTTCTCGCTGTCCAGCAGCCAATAGCATCTCTGGGGGAGGCCGGGCCGATGGGGTGGGAAGAGCCGCGGTCCAGAGTGGCCTGTGCTCGCCCCCTGGGTAGCTTATCTCGCTGAGAAAAATCACGTCCCCCCCGCCCAAGGATGCACATTCCCAATTCCCGCCTGGCCTGTTAGGAACCTTGCTGCCCTGAGGGGACGCATTCACCTCATGTAGACCTAGTTAGAAGTATTGTTTTAACCTATTAGAGTATTTATTTTCACATGTAATGGTAAGTTCACTAATAGCGTGCTGCTCTGTCAGAAGTTCTTCAATTTCGAGTAAGGATATTGTGACATTATTAAACCATCGCAATAACGTTCCTGAGTGTTATACTTCAAGGGTTTTAGAAAAGTGAAATTTCCTTCTTTTGACCGGTAAGGAGTATAACTTCTTCCAGCCCACAGATTTTAAATACAAGCAAATAAAGTATCTGTTTTTAGGCATTTTTTCCTCCAAGATGGTTTTCTTCTCTTAAATAACTTGATCTGTACCCAGCTGGGTAACAGCCAGCAAAGGCCATCTGACAACAGAAGCACATCCATTTTTCTAATTGTTACAAACATGTATATGCCACACTTTGCACCTTAATGAAATACTTTGAAACAGAAGTTTCAAACTGTGTTTTTCATGATCTATATCAGAAATATATTCCTAGAAAATGCATTTAGGTAATAGTCAGTTCTCTTGCATGTTCCATTATACGTGTCTTCTAAGAGCTGTTGAATGCAATATTCACTCTAGAAACAATTATCTACTTCTAATGATTTGGTGTGAATCTTTCATCCTTCAAACCAAATTACAGCCACTGCTGGTTCCTGTGTGTTGGCATGGGGATGGGATGTTGGCTGGCAACAGGCTGCTCTGTCCTGGGCAGAGTCTCCTGCTGACATGGGAGAGTCTGGCTGGGCCCTGCTTCCGGAAAGTTCGCATTGACAGCACCTATTAGTCCTGTTTGTTTCAGCCTGCAGAATGCATGCTGGCCCCGACCGGGGCATCGTCCTCTCAGCAACCCTTCCTGTCGCCTGCCTGGCAAGCAGAAGGAGCTGCGGTACCACGTGGGCTGACCCAGGAGGACTCCTGGCTGTTGGGCAGCAGTACCAGCCCTGGAAGTGCTCTCAAGTTGGGGGTGTTTGTGTGTAGGGCTGGCTGCGGCAGCACTGTGGCCACCTCCATCCTGCAAAGCACACTTGTTTCTCAACAGGTCCTGGTTTTCTTTAGCCCTTTCTGGTTCTGTTCCCTTGTCCTGGCCCCATCGACTGTTCTCCCAATACTGTGTGGGAGGTGCCTTTGAGAACCATGGCTCTGTGGTCTCACCACTCCTTGGTCTCCTAGAGCAAAATTGCTCTGACTTGGTGGGGAAACACTCATGCTGAGCTGACAAAAGAGGGGAGTGCCTCGGAGCCAGTGGGGTGGGGCACACAGCATTTGGGCCAGCCCTGAGGCCGCCTTCCAATCCCTCAAGCAGGCGTGTTCTGTTCCAAAAGGCCATTCCACAGCATCCGCAGTGAGAGCTCTAGTTGGCACGTTTTCTGGAAGATTTGTTTTCCAACTTGTTCCTACATTTTTTCCATTTCTATTCTCAAGAGTATCAATTTGCAGTTTGAATATGGGTTAAGTAGAAGAAACAGAACTTCACCCCAAAATGGGATATATAGATTTTGAGCAGCTTCTTTATTAACAGTGAAATGTTATCTTTGCCACTGACTGCAGTATTATTAATATGGCTTTTAATGTGAGATCTCCATGGAAACCATTCCATTCCTACTGATCATAAATCAGAATTTCTTTTTCCCTTTTAAGTCAGTTTCTACGTGTGTAAGTATTTAGGGCTTCATCAGTCTGAGAAGCTTGTCATTGAAAATCTGACCCCATTCAGGACACATTCTGTTCCTTCATATTTTGCCTGTGAGTTTATAGGGTAGGAAGGCTGTTCAAGCCTCAGTTGTGGGTCTTCATTTGGGATTACTGTCTATGAACTGAACTGAAGATATTGATGGGTATTTCAAAATCATCTTTCAGGAGCTCCCCAATTGACTCAGGGCTTGAAGAGTTAGTATCATGGAATCAGGTGTTTTTAGCGTCTGTGAGTTCCCATTCCCAAACATGTATCTGTGGTTCTTGAAAGCACGTCCTGTGTTGCTTATGGGCATAGCAGTTTTCCACCCAGCCACAGTAAGTTACAAAACTCAAAATACCGCTTTGAAGATGGCGCTCTGGGAATGAGTACAGGGCTCGCAACTTCCCTCTGTCCCCACAGGCCCTGCCCTCCCTCCACCAATAAGCCATGGGCATGCATACCCTGCAGCAGGACCAACTCAAGAGCAATATTGAATTATTTGTCATACCTAAAAGTGCATGTATGGTATATGATTTATCTTGCTGCACTTTTGAAGTATAAAGTAGTAAATTGTACATATCTGTAAGCTAGTGTATTTGTTTCACTGTTTGTAATACTTAAGAAATGCTCATTCTTTGTAGAACAAAAATGTGTTAAATATTTTATGAAATTGCTCTGTAATACTTAATTTTTTTTCTTCAAAAATTTGTAATGTGTTGCTCCTGCATAAGCTCTCTGGAAATATCCATAATTCATGGAACACATGTAGAACCTTGAAGACACATCCTAGGATTCAGGACCCCACAAAGACAGTATGTAGACAGAGTATTTGCAGAGCATGACTTTTTTACATGTGGGATATCAATGTATATATTTATATTTAAGGTGTATTTATTGTTACAACTCCATTCTCTATTATATTTTATTTACTGTGCGGTTATAAAAATCACCCTTGCATATAAGTTTCTAGTTGGCAGTGATGTTCTGCGAAGAATGGAACATATCACAATAAAGCTACAGTTATGACACTCCATCTGGAAGGTGGTGCTGTTTCTTATCTTTCAGGGAGGGGTTAGTTGGTCTGGGATGGCCTCGACCCAGTGCTCCCTCAGTGGCTACCACATGCCATGGCCACCATGGGAGGATGTGCCTGTCTGAAGGGCAAGAGCAGCTCGCCCTGGGGTGTCCTGCAAAACTTCCTGGCTGGTCTGATGCAGGTAGGTGAGGCCAGAGGGAAGGAGGAGAGGGAGGAGGGCTCTACCGGCTCAGAGCAGTGGGTAGACACTTCTCTGCATTTAATCCTGCCCCGCCAGGCCCAGGCTGTGAAATAACATGGTAGAGAAAGCCCCAGGCATTGCTCCTCCTTCTCCACACTCACTAAAGCTGAATTTTGGTAACACAGGAAAAACTGATCAGAAACTAAAAACAAAATCCCAGCTCTGCCACTGAATAAGTGAAGTTTCTCACCCTCCAGGACTTCTGTGAAATGGGTTCATTAACATCTGTGAGGTGGTCTGAGGGGTCACTCAGCGACAGGCATCAAAGCACAGACCTGGCTTGTCACATACTGAGCTTTCTCTGGAACAAGCTAAAACCTGCTGACTATGTAGGTTCTATCTGGAAGGCCCGTGGCAGTGTGAAAATCAATCTATGCAAATATGAAAACCACAGAAACTCGGTTTCTTCCAGCCTCTTTACTAATGGCTTTCTGGGTCCTGCTCTCCGGGCCCCTCCCCCATGGGGTCATTATTGCCACATCATTGCAGTTTCCCACTTAGGGAGATAGGACAGCAGGCCCCGGTTGGGCTCATCAGACTTTAATGTGCAAAGGAAGCACTTCAGGGTCTTGTGGTTCAGGAGCGTGCAGGGCAGCAGGGCTGAGTGGGGCCTGGCGGTCTGCATTGCTATTGGGCTCTCAGGTGATATCTGTGCTGTGGATCTGCGGACCACACTTGGAGGAGCAAGGTTGTCATCTACTGGGACTCCGATTTCGTTGCATGTTGGAGTCACCCGGAAGAGTTTTGGAAATTACTGATACCCAGACCCCACCTCAGAAAGTGTGATTTAGTAGCTCTGGAAAAGGCTTTGGCTTCAGGGTATTTAAAAGGTCCCAGGTAATTGTAATGTGGAATCAAATTGAATAACCTGGCTGTTAGCCAAGTTTAACGGGGAGTGCCTGCCAATTCTCTAAATCTCCTGGGGTGGGGGTGGCGATGGCTTTTTAAATTAAGCTCCCCTTTAGTGAATGCTTTCCAGGCGGCACATGGGCGGTACAGGTGTGAGGAACTTAGCCTTGTCTACGTAGAGCATCTTCCAAGGTGGCATTGAGAGAAAAATCAGAATTCAGGCACAGGGTGTCTGCCCACCTGCACCTCCTGGGGGAGTTCCATCGAGGCTGGGTGTGCAGTGAAATCCCTGGTCATGGGTCTGGGCCCAGCAGCTGTCCTTGCCTCCCAAGTCCAGCGTGGCACAGGCTCCATTCTTGGCAGCGTCTCCAGCTCCTTTAAAGGTGCCTGCGCATACCGAGGCTGATGGCCCCGGCAGTCCTGCCTTGGCGCCGCTGCCCTGCTGCTGCCCTGCGCACCCGCCGTGTGCGCAGTGGTGCCACGTCTTGCGTCCAGCGCTCGGCGGCTCCTGCTGTGGCCGTGTCCACAGGGTTCCTTGGCCCCTGGCGCTGGCTCTGCCCTGCCAAGGCTGCTGCTTCACATTTGGACAGGAACTCTCGTGCCTTCATCTTCTCACATTTCTGGATTGTTCTCATTTGCTTTTCTCTCTCCACTTACCTTTTCCTAACTAAAAGAGATCTTTGCCCATCCTGGTCTATCGCAGGTGATTAATGGACCAAAGAATTAGGCATCTGCCTCAGACAATTTGGTATACCTTCTATTGTCATTGACAATAGTTGTTGTTATTAGTTTGCTGTGATAACTCCTCAGGTCTGCCTCAGGCAGCACCGAAGGGTTAGCTTAAGTGTAGGACAACAAAGAAAACTTCCCTGTTTCAGCCTGACTTTCTGAGGACAGAGGTGAAAGGGTCAGAAAAAAAATAAGTGGAGTTAGAGCTCTTCATGAATGTAAGATGAAAGTTATGCAGTTTCTTTATTAGAGGCAGCAAAGGGATTTAAAGTAGATGTGACGTGCCTTTGCTCGTGACAAAAGTCGAGACTGTTTTTGCAGTCACTTTAATAACAAGTATATATTAGCTTTCAAGACACTTCTTCAAGTGCTCACTTTTGCTCAGCATGTGTGCGCACACACACATGCTCAACCACAGAGCCACAGTAATAAAGTCCCCAAAGTTAGATACCATAAAACACCCCCGTATCCCCATTCCAACCTCAGGGTAAGTATCAGGAACTCAGAGGGGGCAAGGGAATGGGCTTTGTTTAAGACATCATTGTTGCTGTAAAACTGGCAACGCACAATTATAAGGTAGCTGTGTTACCATACACGACTCTGGTCGTGCTATTTCCTCCGCTGGGAAATCCCTTTTTTCTATCTCCCTGTCCTATTCCTACTTGTTAAGATCTTTCTTGTACTAAGGCTGCCCTCCAATCATCCCCTTCTGTGAAGGCTTTCCCAGTCATTTAATTCAAAAGTATTATATCCTCCTTCACAATTCCTCTTGATTCTTGTCTTCCTGACCTTTATGGCTCTTACAACATGTTCCATCATGTAGAGATTATTTTTGCACATGTCCTGGTTTGGTTCATACTAGGTAAACTGAATTCGTCCTTGAACCCTTTCAACAATTTGAGCTACACTCTGGACCAGTAAGTGTTCCATAAACCAGTGGCTATGGAGCTGCGGGTGGAAGAGCTCCCTGTGGGAGGCTGGAGCCTTATTGCCTTCCCCCACAGCAACAGGCAGCGTTCCAGAGAGTGGGTGCTATCTTGGTACCCTTTCAGCATGAGGAGAAGGCTAGGATGGGAGCAGAGATCCCTACTGACCTGTGTTAGATAGGTAGCCTGAGGGACAAATAAACCTTTGTTGTTTTACTTTTGGGTTGTTTGTTACTGGGGCATAATCAGCCTAACTTGACTAATATGTTACATTTGTTTTATATTCTCAAAGATCAGCATTTCCTTGTTGTCAGTCTTTCCTTTTAAAGTAGGCCGGGCTCACACCTGTAATCCTAGCACTCTGGGAGGCCGAGGTGGGAGGATGGCTTGAGCTCAGGAGTTTGAGACCAACCTGAGCAAGAGCGAGACCCTGTTTCTACTAAAAATAGAAAGAAATTAGCTGGACAACTGAAAATATATAGAAAAAATTAGCCGGGCATGGTGGCGCATGCCTGTAGTCTCAGCTACTTGGGAGGTTGAGGCAGAAGGATTGCTTGAGCCCAGGAGTTTGAGGTTGCTGTGAGCTAGGCTGAGGCCACAGTACTCTAGCCCGGGCAATAGAGTGAGACTCTGTCAAAATAAAATAAAATAAAATAAAACAGCAGGTGAATAAATAAAATCTATACAATACAAATAAATACAGTGCTGTGAAGGTTGAAGTTCTTAAGAACATGCCAGAAACTTGTAAAGTGTTTCTTTAATTCTACTTACCAGATTATAAAAAAGAATATCGTCAAATTTTGGCCACCTAGTGTTACCCATAAATGAATTAGACTACAGAAATTATGCAACAAAGTTAGTCAATTGAACGAAAAGTATCCAGGCATTCTGGAGTGTTTGTCTTTGCCTCATGAGTTCAAGATGCTGGACCACTGGCTAGTCTGGAAGCCATTACACAGTTCCCAAGGAAAGGTAGTGAAGCATTTTTTCTATAAATTTTACTAATGTGAAATATAAAATGAATTGACTTTTACAGAAATCCCATTGAGTTCCTAATAGTTGTATTCTCAGCAGCGGTTCCAGAGCCTACAGGACTTTTGTCACATCAACGAGGCAGACAGTCTACTAATATCGTGCATTCCATCTTGACTAATGTGTTTTCATGTTTGTTGCATGTACTTTCTTATGTTCGTTAAATTGCATTTTTTCCTTCATATGTCTAACTCATGGTTTAATAAGGTAGAGATAAAACAGTAGCAAAATACTAAACTCATGTCATAAGTCACTATGAATCTTTCTGTGCCTAAAATCAATCTGTCATTCTATGAGTATGATAATTTTCTAAGTCAGGAATGCCCCCCACACCTCCCCCAAAAAAGTGTGTTTAGGAGACACGACGGAAATATGAAGATTTGTTATTATGGGTCTGGATCGCTTATGACAATGTGTTATTCTTTGTGAAAGTTTATCAATTTATCAAACTTCCACCATTACTAGTACATCAATCAAGCTCTTATTTGTTAATAGAACAAATGCAAAGTGATGCTTACAAGTGTGAAAATAATGAGTTTTTGAAAAAAGAGAAATAATCAAAAACTGTATTTTTTTTTGGAACAGAAAGAGACACAAGTGACATTCTTACAGAGGCCTATAAAGCCAGACTCAAAAGTTTATTACACATGTTCTCAGAGAGAAATAACAACTGGCTTTTGGTTAGAATTTCTTTATTGATTATTGGATGTTATGCAATTTGTTTTTATTTTTTTATTTCAGGAAATTATGGAGGTGCAAACATTTTGGTTACATGTCATGACTTTGCCACATCCCAGCCATGATTTGAGACACGCCTTTCCCCCCCTACAACACTCACTGCATCCATTAGTTGTGAGGTTTTAATGGCACACAACGTGGCAGAGCACTGACACCACGTAAGGTGTGAGCTGATGCTGTTTCATACTTGGATCAGCTCGCAATATAATGGTGAAACGTGAGAGTCCACAGAGAGTCCTTGTTATATGAGATGTTCCATTATTGCTATTTGTTTAATTAGTGATTATTTTCAAACAGATGACATGTTTGGGCTGTAAAAATTACACTGGGGTCAGGTCCAGTGGGGACTGGCATGAAAAGAGAAGAGCTGTACTAAAACGCCAAATCACGCACTGCTTTATTCTCCACGGCAGTTAGTGGTTGACAATATGCCTCCTGCTCTTGATTGATGGTTCAGCAAAAGAGTGAAAACTGTGACTGTAATAAAATCATGGCCGCCAGCATCTTGTCAGTCTGCTACCTCTAGGGAAACAGGGAAGGAGCAGGGAATCAAGCACCTGCCTTTCAGCATTAAGCATGGGACCCTCAAAGGGAGAGGCCCTTACTAAGCTTTTGACATTAAAGATGAGTGAAGCTGCCTTCTTTTTGATATTGATAATGTCAGTAGCATGATCAAGTGACATATTTTGGGGACACATTGAGTGCCTTGACAGACTTGAACCACTTGAGCCCATCACTTTGGGCCAAGATACTATATATTTACGTTAAGGATAGTGCATTATCTGTGATTAAGTTTAGCTGAATACAACAGAAAAATCTCAATAATTATGTACAGAAAATAGATTTTTGAGAGAAAGTCAATTAGTCAGTAAGTCAGTGAGTCAGTCTCTCTCTACTCACTGGGACAGACTTGTTTCATTTTATCATAAAAAGCTATTCATGTGAAAAAAAAGAAAAAGGAAATAGATTTTCATTCTTTGTCCCGTGAAAGGAGTCCATGGCTTCATGAACTCTTGAGCTATCCAGATGAATTAGATGATTCAGCTCCCCCATCCTAAATAATTCTAGGGTGTGGGTGTGGGCCACATCCTAATGGCTCACGGTGGCTGCTGCAGCTCCAGCCATGAAGTCCTCTGCAGGCTGGCAGCTAGTGGGGGACACAAAGAAAAACATGCCTACTTCTGTAAGCACTGTAAGCCCTTTAAGCACGGAGCAGACCTTGTTCACCTGGCCATGGCTAGTGGTCAGGGAGACTCAGAAAAGGCTCAGTCTTTTATCTGGAAGGCAACATGCTCATCCAGGAAATGGAAGTTTGTTATTAAGAAGGTAAAATGGGCATTGAGAGGCACTGGCTGTTTTAAAATGTAGATTTTTTAATTATTCAGTTATGGTGAAACCAACAGATCAGGAGATGAGGACCTTTGAGAAGTTGATTGCTCATGGTCCCTATGGGAAGGGGCATGCAATGCATGCAGGGCCACACTGGGACGCACCAGCGTCCGTCAGGAGACAGAGGGAAAGAGGGCAAACCGAGACGAGACGAGAACCTTTATTGTGGTTTCCGCAGGAAAGGCAAGGCAGGTAAGCAGGGTTAGGATTGGCCAGCTTGAATAATTTCAGCGGCTCTGGGATGTGAAGATTGTCGATAGTTGTCTGGTACCTGGCCCTGGGGTGATCAGCGCAGTAGAGCAGTGGCCTGGAGGGAGCCGCTGACTGTCTCTAGGAATTGGCAGAGGGCTATCCCTCCAGGATCAGCAAGGCCCAGTGTCAAAGCATCAGAAATACAGACAATAAAAAGACATGGTTAATAGGCTGGCAATCTCTGTCATGCATAGGACATCAAGATTTCATGAGAAGGTAAAATGGCTTAATCGAAAACATTTCCCCAATATTTTATGATTTTCTAAATTTGTTAGAGAAATAAAGCAATGTAACGGTATGAATAATTTAAAACCATATCCAAATGCTGAAAGAAGAACACGAAGAAACACTTTCTAAAGCCAAATGAAATAAGTGACTAGATTAAGAATCCATTTGCTGTCATGTCTCTGCTGAAATTTTAGCCTGTGGCATTCTGGTATCTCCTGCTCCTTGGCCAACATCTGCTAAAAAGCAGTGGAAATAGGGTTCACTGAGAAGTCTCTTCCCCCTTATGGGTCCGTTTGCAATCTTAGTGCCCAGCACTGTCTGCCAGAATAATCGATCACTGACTGTCACTTACAGTGAGCCATTATTCCTTTGAGTTAGGGTTTTCTTATTCGGCAGATATAGACAACCAATAAAATACAGTGACTATGCAATGGAGTCTGATGACCTTGTGAGAAGATTAGGGGGCATGATGATTCCCAGGGGACACTGCTTCCTCCAAGCATCACAAGCATAGATTTCCCTGTGGGATCTGTTCAATTGCACCATGATGGAAGGGTGTGTTTTCCTCTTGACCCCATGGGATACCCAGATCCCCAATCCTCTGTTTAGGGGGTTGTAAGTGTCCAGAACGGCTGGGTGGCAAGTGTGGACGATAGTGGCAGCACACCCACATCCAAGGGTTCTCATCCTCACTGCCCTTCTCAGTCGGCCCCTGGCCCCTTGCAGTCCCTTGTGTCCTGCGGGACAGCCCCTACTGGGTGACAAGAGCTGACTGTACAGCTCTGACTGTCAGCTCTGGTACAGCTGACTGTACCAGAGTTTTCAACTCTGCATTCAGTGACTTAAAATGGGCCACGGCGTGAATATTTCTACCTCGGCAAATGCTACAAATCAGGGTTTCCTTTTTTCCCCCCAGGAGAGCTAGCTGTGAAGCGTTTACCAGCATACAGTCACCTGCGATGGGTGTGGAGTGTCTTTTCTTTTCCCCTCTGAGCCTCTGTCCTTCTCTGTGTCCTTCCTCTCCTGGTCCACTGTTGTAAAATATAAGAGAAATAATCTTATGCCCAGAGATGTCCTTTGTAGCCTTAATTAGTAGAAGATTAGAAAAACCTGAAAGTCTGATACAGCACAGAACAGCGTGTGTGCTATTTGGATGGTGAGAAGTGATTGTAGGAACAGTCACCTCAAGGCGTTGTCATTGACTTAATTATCAAGGAAAGTTTAAATCAGGTTCACTAAGTCAAGAAAGTGTATTTTATATATTTTGGAACAATGTGTTTTAATGGAAAAGTGTTTCTAATTAGTGTTCAATTAAACCAGGAAATTAAATTAGCTGGAACATTCTATTAATTGAAGACTCCTCTTAATTGGGATTTTTGCATCCACATTTCTTTTCTTTTTCTTTCTTTCTCTCTTTCTTTTTTACCATTTTCCCATTCAGACCTGAGCACATCCACATTTAAAGCAAAAAATTTTGTAGTGTCTTTAAAGTAAGGATGTTTGTTTCTGCTGTAGATGGTGTAGCTTTTCTAGGAGATAGAAAACAACAGTGTCAAAGCTGAGAAGAGCTGTGATTGGGAGCGGATCAACAACCCAGTTTCCTCACCTGTAACTGGGAATTACGGTGCTACCCCTTAGGGTCAAACGAGACCACAAATAGGTACCAGCCTTGGCGTGGCGCTGTTAGTAGCACCTTCACATATGCCCAGGCAGGACGCATGACATAGTATCCAACCCTTATCTGAATTCTGACCTGAGCACTGCTTCTTTATATCTTTGTCTGTTATTCTGATTGTAAGCCCATGCTTCTACTAATCAATCGGAATTAAATTAAAACATGTGGCTTGGAATTTCTTTGCTATAATTTTTCTTCTTTAGGTTATATTTTTGCTGCTTCCGTTCACACAGTCTTTTAAAATCCTCTGCTGCTTTCATTCACACACAATCCAAACTAGTGCCAAATATAGGTAACTCAAAATAACCATTTTTGTCCTTCCCTTTAGAGCTGCCTTTCCCTCTGAGTTCCTGGAGAAGAGGTTGCAGTGGCTGCTGCCCTTCTCCCGATGCAGACCCTGGAGAGGTCAGTGGGCCTCTTCCCTTGGCTCCAGGGCCAGTGGGGTGCCAGGCGCCACCCTGACTTGAGCCCGGGTCTTCGCTGTGACTCCTGCCCCTCCCTGATGCAGCAGAAGGGGGTAATGGGCAGGGGACTCCCTGCAGGTATCTGACGGAAATCCCTGACAGCAACGGCCTGAACAAGTTTTCCTCTTGGGCAAGAAGGCAGTCGGCGCAAGCGGCCCCGGGTCCTCAGGACTCCTAGGCCTTTTCACCGTAGTGACTTGGAAATGGCTGCCGTAGCCCCGGTAGCTGTGCCATGTGCCAGGCAGCGAGCAGAAGGCAAGGAAAAGGGGAAAGAGAGCACGGCAGCCACAACCAGCTCCCTCTGAGGAGCTTTCTGGAAGCCCTACCTAGCATCTTCCATTCATCCTTCACTGCCCAGCACCGTCTCACGTGGCCACCCCGCCTGCCGGGACGTGAGAGCCCTGAAAGCTGGGCACGTTGCACGCTCGGTGACACTGGCGTCCTGGTAGGAAAGGAGAAGGGGGTGCTGCTGCCTTGTCCCGCCGGTGCATTGTCACTGGACACAGCTGTGCGTCTTAATTCCCAGTCAGACGTTCCAAGCAGCAGGGTCAACTGAAGGAGACGGCATCATAGAAAACGTCCTCATTTCCTAGCCTGGCTGTTTCTCTCTTTGTCAGACTGTCTCTACCAACTCCACAGGAGGCCCCTGCCCCCCGCCCCCCAGCAGAGGGCCTACCGCTGAACTTCACCCCTTACTCTCTTACCCCCAGTGCTTCCCCAAAGTCTCAATTACTCCCTCCAGAACAGTATGTATCTACCTCGAGTAGGTACCTTTAATGGATAATTTTGAAAGGAAAGAGATTGTGAACCTCTGGGTCTACAGTCTAAGTATTTTAATGCTACTTAGTACGTACAAACAAACACAGAGCTTCCTTGAACTTCTTAAACTTATGTTTTCTATGCAACTCTAAAACAAAAACAAAATTTCACAGCAATTTCAAATAAAACTATTCAATCAATTCATATCAAATTAGCATAATTAATTTAATGGGAAACAGACTGTCCCCCAGACATGGCTGCTCTCAGTTGAATACAGCAGCAACGGCTCCGGTTCTGCGACTGTGCATGGCCTGTGTGGCTCAATTTCCGCCTTACATTGCTCTCCGCGAGTCATTGCAAAACTCATCATTTCACAGCGCATCAGATGCCATTTGGGTTCCCTTGCACTTTCGCTGATGATAGATGAAGTTAGTTCTCCCCGGTGCCAAGGCTATCATAGACACAGGGGACGCTCCAAGGCAGGTGCCACATGGGGTGCTGCTCCGGTTGTTGCCGACGGTGCTTAACTCCCTCTGTTTCCCCTGCACCTCCCACTGAATTTTGCCCCGAGGTACTACACAAAATAAGAAACTCTCTAAGCACATGAAACTCTGAAAAAAACATAAGATCTCGCCTATTGTTTTGATTAGAATCTCAGGTAAGCCTCATCATCTGCCAAGAACGAGGATGAAAGAGGGTGGCGGGTCTTTTTAGCACCGTTCACGTCTCTCGTATTAAGAGAAGAAAGCAGCTCAGCCAGGGCGTCTCAGTGCCTCTGGCCCCGGATGTCAGTTTATCAGCATTATTGAGCGTGGAGTGTGAGCAGAGGCATCACGGAGGAGACCAGAAGACCAGGGCACAGTCTGAGGAGGGCTGGGGAGAGATCAGCGCACTGGGGAACCCGCCCTGTGTGAGGCCGTAGTGAGTTCACCAGTCTCTCAGTGGAAGCATATTTTTATTATTTTGCTACATGATTTAACGCCAGAATTTCTTCACTCGAATTCCTTGAGAAACTAGTGGCCACACAGCATCCAGGGATTCTGCGTGGGGTGAGAGTCTCTGGTAAGCAGCAATGGGGGACGCCAGGGGAAAGGCTGTAGGTGACGTTTCAGAATCACTCGTACCTGCAAGGGGGTCAAACTGAATAGTCCCCACCCTGGTTCTGATAGGACGTTCCCTTCCATCCCCCAGGCAGAAGTAGGACCCCGCTGAGGGCTGCTGGAGCCCTGAGCGCCCGGGCCACGCTGGGTCTGGCTGCTCGGGCCCTGACCGGCCGCCCCAGCTGCCTGTGAGGGAGAGTTGTTGGCAGCCTCGAATGTGACTCTTCTGGCCCCACCTCTGCTCCTCACATGAAGCCAACTCTTTGCCCAATGTCAGGAAATGTAAAAACGAGTCTGAAGATAGTCCTGAAGAGTCCCTTCCAGCTGGCTCATTCAGGATAGGCTGTGTTGTACGGTGATCACAAGCGGCCCCAGAATTTCAGTCCCTTCAAACAAGGACATTTTACTTCTTGTCCTGCCGCTTTTCCTCTGTGCCATAGCTGACACATTCTTTCTAGCAGGGTCTCGCTGTCAATGCAGCCATTATTCTCCGGACGAAAGTAGCACACAGTATTCCTGCCCACAGCTCACTGGCCAGAACAGTCATGTCTTCAGCTGGCCTCAAGGGAGCCAGGAATGTGGTTCTACCCTGTGCCCCGAGGGAGGGAGGACGCCCGTGAGGTAGGAAGAGCTGATGAATGGCACTAAATGCCTGCATCAGTCCAGCCTTCTAATGGGGCAAGGGTCTCCACTGAAAGGCAGTGAAAATACACTGGGAAACTGGAATTGATTCTTCTATTGGTACATTGTATCCTCATGGAATCCACGGTTTTAACTGAGAACATGAAACCCCTACACTGGGAGCCAGAAATGAGCCCGTGCCCTGTTGGGGAGGATGGTGGCTGTGGGGCCACGCTCCCCTGCCATCTCAGTCTACGTGGATCAGTGCAAGCTACGTTCAATTTCCTGCAACATCCATGTGGCTGTGCATTTAGATAAGGTCACAGGGTGAAAGTCTCATCAGAGGAGCTTGCTGAAGGAGGTCCTGTTGAACAACATTTTGGAAGCAGAAGTATTCCTATGAGGCAGACAGAAGAAAGATATTTTAATTCCCTGTTAATAAAACCACCATCTAAGGTGGGAAAAGTGAGGTAGGTGCTTTTATTGAGGTTCTAGGGTGCAGTCAATGCCGGAGCTGCGTCCAAGCGCGGAGTGAATTCTAGATATGGGAACCTGTTGCCATGGCGATTGGTAAAAGGAAAGTGGGACTATGTTTAAGAAGAGGCATCCTAGATCATCTGAACGAAAAGAGACACACTTGTCTCCATGTTGTCTTGTTCTATAGGGAAATGTAATTAGATGACATTTGAAATTATGTGCATAATAGCAGCTTTATTATGCTGTATCAAGAGAAAAGCGTGAATGCAGTTAGCAGCCGCGGAGACCCCGGCAAAATCTGACAATGCTTGTATTTCTGTCTCTTCTGCCCCTCGTAATAAAAAGAAATAAAAATGGGAACTGGAGACTGTTCAGAGATAAAGCACAGAGAAATGGAAACTTGATTAAAAACAGAGAGTTGTACTGGTGATGCATTATGTTTGTAGGTGGTCTTTCTCTGCAAGCTGTGAAAGCTAAACCAGCTGCAGGCAAGTGCCCACACGTCCTCATATACGCAAGTTCCACCTGCCCGGAAATAACGAGTAAGCAGGTGCACCAAAACACCAAAATAATCTGCCCGGTCTGAAAGATAACAGGATGAACTGATGTCACCATGAATGTCTGACCCGGAAATTCCCTTTTCATTACAGTACCTATGGACTGGAGTTACGTATGCGATAGGCATCGAATGGCTTTTGAGGAACCTGTGACTGCAAAGGTGAAAGCCATCGCAGCTAGGAAGTTTCAATGGCAAGTGAAAAGTTTCTTTAAGTTTTACAGAAAATGAATTTTTCTTTTTACGTCACTCAGAATGAATATTTATGCTCTCTATTTCTAAGAAGTTAGTAGTAAAAAAATAATAATAAAGGAACAGCAACACATAGGCGACATAGGAACCTCAACAAAATAGAGAGGGGTTGTTTGTGAATTTGCATCTTCACTTCACCAAATTCTGTGGGTCTGGGTGAGGAATGGGCTGCTCTGGGCTTTTGCTGCATTCTATGCTCAGCACGATGAGGGAGCAGGTGACATGTGTGTTAGGAAGGAAAGACACCAACCGGGCTTCTGTGACGAGAGGACCCAGAGCAGGGTGCTGGTGGGCTATGGCGGTGAGGCAAAACCAGGGTCTACAGGTTAAGAATGCCCGTAGTTCCTAGAAAACAGACCTATGAATGCAGTTCCCCCATGAGCACTGATGAGGCCCAGCTTAAGCAGATAGGTATCATCATGACTTTGTTTCCAGACATTTTTAAAAAATAGGAGCAAAATGGTAGTTCTATTTCATTTGCCAAGAAGAAACCCACCAGTGCTGTTCATGGGGCTTGGACTCACGGAGGTGGAGGCCCTCCACGGGCCTGAGGCCACCTGCGGGAGGGAAGGCCGGCAAGCCCACATAGTACGAAAAGATTGTACGTACGTAAGTTCCATCTCCACGGAAATAACAAGTAAGTGGGTGCACAGTTGGGACCTGATGGGCCGCTCAGCCTCATTTCTGAGAGCACATTCTCAACAACCCCTCTGTTAAGGTGGAGAAAACTCTTTCCTCTATTTTTATCTGTTCCTATCCCCCCTCCAACGCTAGAGACCTCATCAAAAGGGAGGAAACGACCCTCCCAGGGAGGACTGTGGACGCAGATGGAAGCCCCATGATTCACGCATGGGTACCAACTAGCATGGTAATCAAAGACATGTCTTTGTTCACATCTCTTTGAGTGTGCATGGCTGTACAGAAATCACTTTGTGAAGATCGGTATTAGCGATATGTAAGGAACATTTTTTTAAAATAAAAGAATATGAGACGGATCTGATCTAAGACACAGCAGTTGCACTCTTGGGCATTTATCACAGAACTGGAAACATTTTCATGCAAGCTCTTTTACACAAATACACAAAACAGCTCTGTTGTAATAGCCCCAAACTGAAAAATGACCCAAATGTCCTTCAGTGAGTGAGTGGTTAGACAAACTGCTGCACATCCATCCATAGGACATTGCTCAGCAATAAAAAGAAATGGGTGATTGGTACACACAGCAGCCTAGATGGACCTCAAGGCAATATGCTGAGTGACAAAGGCAAACTCAAAAGGATAATGAAGGGTGGTTCCTTTTACATAGTGCTCACGGTATAACTGTGGACGGGGAGAACCGTCAGTGGTTTCCAGATGTCGAGGTGGGGGTGTGTGGCTATCAAGTTGAGTATCTTGATTATGGTGATATTAATAGTTATGTGACTCTACACACGTGATAACACTGCCTGGAGCTACAGACACACTCGCGAGCATGGTGCACATATACCTGGTGAAATCTGAATAGACCCTCAGGATTGTGCCAAGGTCAGCCTCCTGGCTTTGATACTGTGCTGTAGCTGTGAACAGGGTGGAGGCTGCGTGAAGGGTGTTCAGGATTTCTTTGCAAGTACATTTCTTTGCAACTTCTCATGAACTATAATCATTTTAAAATAAAAAAATTTAAAAGCAATTTGTAGCTAAATAATCCAATTGCTGCTGCTCATTTGATGCTATTTTTCCATTAAGATGTCGGAGAAGCTTCAAATTTGTGTCCTTTTAAAATGTAAGACGGACAATATTTTAGAACACTTGGAATGCAGATATCATCTGTATATAAAACTTTAAAATTACAATAGGGAATTTAATAGGTATCCAAATGTCAACCAATCACAATTAGTGAAACTACTGGTAATCCACTAGCCCTCATTCGACAGACTCAGGTTCAAAATAGGGTGAAAATAATTCCTGATATTTCACAGTGTACATCAAAGTAAGAACATCTATGATTCAAATAATCATAAATAGTTTGGGATGTGATGTGATGTGTTTTACACCTTCTGAAATATTTCTAACCTTATTCTATCAGAGAGTCAAGAGACTGTGGTGAACTTGACAACACAATTCGGTCCTAAACTGTGTTGAGAGAGGGAGGCTGTTGTGTAGTGTGAGGATTTTCCAAAGATATTGGTGCCATCTCATCCGACACCAGAGGAGAGTGTACCGCTCTGAAACCCTCTGGGTGGGAATCTGGCTAAAGACAGAGAAAATGAATTCAATAACTGTTTAAGAATGTTAGAAGCAAAATTTCCTAAGAACCATGATGTATCCCAGAAACTGAAGAGAAATGAGAATAGAAGTATTACTACTATAAAGATAAAATGTTACGTATTTATCCTTGGTGCTGAAGGAGAATAAACCAAAATAGTTTACATTTGTGATCATCTCCCTTCCAGGTAAGTGTAATAGTTTACATTTGACTTCAGAAAATGGCAAGTTTATTTTTCACCTTCTTGTGTATTTGACATCTTTGGAAATTAACATATTTTATTAATTAAAATGATATGCCTTCACTATGTACTATGATAAATTTTACTGATATGCACTGTCTCAGAAGTTAAAATTTGTTCTATATTCTACACTGGGTCCCAAATGGCCTACTGTATTTTAGCATTAAAAAATTTTACTTTCCAGAATGGTGGCATTCACTAAATGAAGGATTATTCTTTTAAATGGCACTGGTATTTGACTTCTACCATGCCTCTAGCAGGATATAGCCAGTTTGAAAAGCTGCAACAAAGCAGGAAAGGGCACAAAAAACAATTTTATTTTGGATACAAATTTTCTCCTTTTTGTCTTAGGACCACACTTTGAATGAACCCATGTCATATATATTTGTTGGCTGATATCTTAATGTGCAATGATGGGCACATTAGATACTTTGCTGTAATTCCCTTTTCACTATAATTTGGCCTCCTGAAGCATCATTATTGTCTTACTATCAGTGCCCCTTTGTACCAGGCATTTTTCTTCCTTTGGTCTACTTAGCACATTGCCACTAGACAAAACTTTTTATTATATTTCATCTCGGGTAAGTTTTGGTTGTTGTGGTTTTTGAGCAATTGTTCCATTCCAACTAAATTGAATTTATATCTGTAGAGTTATTGATCGTATTCCTTTATTACCCTTTTAATGTCTGTGGGGTCTGTAGTGATATCCACTCTTTCATTCTTATAATGGCAATTTGTGTGTCCTCTCTCTCTCTCTTTCATCTCCATCTCCTGTATCTCTATCACCAGGGTTTCCAGAGGAGTTACCAATTTTATATTTGTAAATATCAACTTTTAGTTTAATTAATTTTCCCTATTTCTGGATTTCAATTTCATTGATTTCTGCTTTTATCTTTATTAACTCCTTATTTCTGATTCATTTGGGTTTATTTTGTTCTTTCTGTTCTATTTATTAAAGTAGAAGCTTATTGATTTGATACTTTTCTTTTTTAATAATGTAAGCATTATTTTTATAAATTTCCCTCTAAAGCACTGCTCTTGCTACATCTCACAAATTTAGATATGTTATGTTTTCATGTTTCTTCTGTTAAAAATATTTTCTTATTTCTCCCTTTAAATATTTTCTCAAGGATTGGGAAACTCATTTGCCAACCATGATAGGCTGAATGATGACCTTCAAAGATGTCCATGTCCTAATCCCCTGATCCCTGGAATCTGTGAATATGTTAATTTACTTGATAGAAGGGATTTTGCAGATACCGTTAATCTGCAAAGATCTGTTAAGATCTTGAGACAGGGAGATTTTCCTGGATGATCCAGTTGGGTTCAGGTTAACCACCTTAGAAGAGGGTTCTTAGAAGAGGAAGATAAGCAGGAAATGTGATAAGGAAGGGGCTGTGAGCAAGCAGCCTGGAGAAGCAGGAAAAGGCAAGATCTCCTCCCTACAGCCTCCAGAAGGAGCACAGCTCTGCTGACACTTCAGCGTTGGCCCATGGAACCCATTTCAAACTTCTCATGTCCAGAACTGTAAGATAATATATGTGTTGTTTTGAGCCACTAAGTTTGTGGTAATTTGTTCCAGCAGTCATAGGAAATTAATATGCCAACTTTTTATTTTGAAAAATTTCAAGCCTTCTGATTAGTTGCAAGAACAGTATGATGCACAGCCATCTGCCCTTGACCTGGATTAATGCTCTGCCCTGTCTGAGCCTCTCCATCCATACATGAGTTGTAGATATCATCATGTTGCCCCTAAATATTTCAGCATGAATTGCAGAACGATCACATTCTCCTGTGTAAACAATGAACTGACCACACTCGGGTAATTTAGCACTGATGCATACTTCTATATAAGATAGAGTTCATGTTCATTTTTCTCCACTTATGCTAGTAGTATCCCTTACTACTGTGCTTTCCCCGTAATACAAGACCTAATCAAGGATCCCACATCACATGTAGTTGTCATGTCACCATATTTAGTCTCCTAAATCTAAACAATTCCCAGCCTTTGTGTTTTTTTCCCTTGCATGGTATTGATAATTTTGCACAATCTGGGCCAGTTGTTTTGTGAATGTCTTGCACTTTGGATTGTTTCCTCATGGCTAGATTCCTCATTTTGGATAATCTACTTGCTAGTGGGTAGGAAAGGCCCTCTACATGCTGGCTTTAAAAATAGGACCTGAGACAAATACCCCCAACACAGATGATTCAAATTACTCCAAGCTACACATGATGGATAGTGAAAATTTGTGAGTTTGAATTTGGTAGAGGGAGAATATGGATACTCTACATTCTAGAGAAAGAGGTAGAAGAGAGGGAGGGAGGTTTGAGGAAAGGGAATGGGCCCTAAAGGAGACTGACTTCTCTTCAAAATTGCCCAGGCTGGGCTTGCTGGGGCTGGCAGGGCCGCTGCTCAAGGGCAGCTGTGTGTCTGGACACAACGACTTTGCATCTTGTGCTGGGGTCACGGACTTAGGCCTCGGAGCTGATTCCTTGGATCTGCTTGGCACTGCCAGGTGAGCCTTTCCCTGAAACATCCAGTTGCTACCTACAGCAGAAATCCAATTACAAACAAAGGGCTCCATAATTTGAAAGTGTTCTAAAAAGCTTAAATGAGTTGCTCTCCATGATAATAACTGCCTTGCATATTGCAAAATGTCCCCAGGACCCCATGAGGGCTCCACAGCAAATTTTGTGAGAAACCTAAGCCTCGTGTCCAAAGCACAGTGGGATACTACTGACTGTCAATTTAATTACAACTTTATTACTTACCATTCAATTTGGTTCCTACAGAGTGTACATTCCTTCAAGGAATACAAAAAATTATGTTCTAATTAAAGTATAACTATCCATCCAGTACAGAAGGGCAGGGCCACATTCCCTCTGCACCCTCATCACACCTGAGCAAAGACGGCCTCACATGCACACCCGGGCCAGGCCTCCGCACACTGCACGTGGTGTTTTGATGGAAATATAAAGCTTTTACCAAACACTTTTCTTTCAAGTTAAAGAAAATAAAATCTGAAAAAATGCAGAGTGAATGAAATAGGTTAAGGTTTATAGTGACTGCAAATCGTTTACATTTTTCATTGAAAGACATACTTTTTGGGTCTAACGCATTGTGTTTGCTTGGTACAATCCTGAAGTCAGTGTAATGCAGTTGTTAGTCCAGAGTTGCCACTTTTGTCTCCTGCTGTCCAATCTGCCTTCGACGACAATAAGCATCTCTCAGACCCTGTGTTCCCCACGCCAACTCCACTTTTCCCTTTCCTAGTTGGTCCCAATAGCTATGATGTAGTCTCATTTTTATCTTATGAGTGGTGTCTCTAAAGTTTACTGTTTTTTGCTGTTGTGTTTTCAGTTGGTGCTGGTATCTCGTAAACAAATGGACTGAGATCCACAGAGAGGGTTTAGGTGTCAAGCGTGTGGCTGGTGTCATTGCCCACGCATGCCGTCTGTGCCTGAGGAAGCTCTGCCTTCCCTGCATGGTTATATTTTCACTGGTTAGATATACACTTCCTTTGAATTCATTCTTAATTAAAGTGAAAATCATCACCAACTGCATGGACATTAAAGTGGGAGAAAACAGGACACAACTACGTGAAAGAGAAAACACCGATAAAATGGGCAGATGTCCTGCAAGACCTGTGTTAACTTAGGGAAGTATGAAAACGCAAATGGCCCTTGCCATGTCCTCCCTCAAAAATGTTAGTGAGAGGGAGGCATTTACAAATATTTCTGCTATTTCACTCTTTCTCACCTTGGTTGCCACACCAAGAAATATTCTACAGGCCTGTGCCTCTCCTGTGTTTAGGAATTTGAGGACACAGCAGACCACAGCCCATTGAAATATCTTCCAGGGGCAGGATTTGGGGAAAGAGCCTTTGCAGATTTTATACAATGTCACTGGAGCACAGACTCCACCGTTATTCAGAGACTGGTTGACTCTAATGAGAACATTAAACAATGGAGTTAAAGGAGGAAGACCGGTGAATCCAAAACACAAAGAAATGCCCTTAAGGTGTGTCCCCTCCCTCCCTCTATGAAGTTTCTGAGCTCTTGCTCTGGGCAAGGCAGCACAGAAGACCAAGCCTAAAACAGAGGAGGAGGAGAGTAGAAGAAATTACACATGCTCTAGGGGTGCCAGCCTATGATGTGATAGGAGTCTCAGAGGGAGAGAACTGGATATTTATAGAAAAAACAGTGCTAAAGGAATTATAAGCCTAATTTAAAGAAAGAGCCAAAGTTATAGATCTAAAAATCTACTAAATTCTAGGCAAAATTATAACAAAGGAAATGATCTGAAAAAAGGTAAAATCTTTTTTGTGAGTTGTCTCTCTAAAACTGCCCCCTTCCCTCCGACTATTTTGGGAATTAAAACCTGCATTCCTGCCTGAGGCCAGTAATCCGAGGGGCAGGCGTGTGTCTTTTGTCCTTTGTTCCACAGGAGATGGCTCAACGGAATTGTCAGGGGGGAGGTCATGAGGCTATCTTCACCAGAGACCTAATGGATCAGAACCATCAACTACAGTTAAACAAGAATAGCCTGAAGCTGAAAACCCTCCCTCTAAAAACTCTGTATTTCTGCTTATAGATAGGATGAGGGCACCTTAAGATGAGAGTCTCCATCCTCCTCATTTGCTAACAAATTAATAAACCTCCCTTTCCTTCTCCTCAAACCACTTGTCCTCATTCTTCTGATGTGGCTTCAGGTAAAAGTGCCAAATTTTTGGTAAGAGGATTTGGTGTCTCCGGGTGGGCCCATCAACACCCTGGAGCCTGGCACGCTGTGGCTACTGGAAGAGGCAGGGAGCCCCAGGTCAAGCAATGAGCAGGAGCATTGCCTTTCAGGTAAGAGACTGAGGAACCGTCCCAGTCCCAGTAGCTGCCTGGAGCCTTATTGGCTCAGGGGAACACCCGCCTCTCTCTTCTCCAGATTAGACGCAGCTCCGACCAGCTTTAACTACGTTGAGGAAAAGGAAAAGGATTTGGAAAGTGTCCAGATGCCTTGGCCATTTGTCTGAGCAAGTTTCCTGGCATGCACACCAAGATCCTTGATTCCACCCATGTGAGAGTTTCCATACCCTCCTGCTCTGTGGCAGGGCGTTCTGTTTGGATTTGTTTATAGGTGCCATTTGGGGGTGTGAGTGAGTGAGTGTGTGTGTGTGTGTCTGTGTGTGTGCCCTGAGGTGAGATGGCGTCCTCCTCAAGGTGGTTCCTACCTGGTGCCTTGAGCTACTAGGACAGGCTCCAGCCACCCATGACCCTGAACTGGAATAAGTGGGTATATAATTATCTTACTTGTTTTTATTAATCTTTCTTAAATGTATGTATAGCTCATGTTTATTTCAGTGTTTAATATTAGAAATGTTTTCACATTTATTTAGAAGTTTGGTGATGTTTCTGTGACCAGAAATATGTAGTAGGAACTTAACTCTTGTTTATATCAATTAGCCTATGGGACAGTTGGCTGCATTATACAGCATTTCCCTTAGAATTGCCATTTCCAATAACTTATTGATGACATAAGGTGAGGATTTACTGTGTAGTTTAAAAATAGAATGTGTATGCTGCAAATCTTAAAACATAGTGAATAATAAAACCAACAAAAAAATGGGATGGTAGGAGAGAGAAAAGAAAGAAAACAAATCAAATGTGCTAGAAGAAAATGATTTGTGTGTTATAAAGCTAACGAATCAGAAATATATATTAATATATACATAATATATATCTCTATATATCTGTATATGTTTAATTTTAAATAAAAATTTTAATAAACATGATATCAAGGGTACATATTATCAATACAACTTCTCCCTATTGATGTTAACCTTGATCACACGGCTGAAGTAGTAGTGTTTGTGAAGTTTCTCCACTGTAAACTTGCTCTTTTTCTACATTTTCTATGCTGTACTCTTTTGGAGGAAGCAACTGTATGCTGCCTATACTTCAGTGCAGAGTAATGCTTATCTCCTTGAGGGTAGCTAATCCATATACATTATTTGAAATTATTCTGCATGAGATATTTGTCTATTATCTATTTATTTATTATCCCATCATTTATTTATGTTAGCATGGATTTGTGGATCTTTGATACTTTGTGTTATAATCCAGTATCACTTTATTTAAGGGAAAGGAGGAAGTAGTATGATAAATTTCTTGTTTGTTAGTTTTTATTATTTCTTTTATGTTTTATTACTTTATTGCTTGATATTAATTGTATATATTCCAAACAGGAAAATATAAAAAGAGCATTTTGGTAAACACTATTACTTGCCAATCAGATTTAAAAATTGTTAACATTTAGATATACTTTCTTTAAAACTTTTAAAATTCTCATTATAGAAAATTTTAAACATATATTAAAAAAAAACCCCATCAACCCATTACCCAGCTTCAACGATTATCAATTGACAGCCAATCTTAGTTCCTCTATATTCCCACCCATTTCTCCTCCCACCCTGTATTATTTTGGAGGAAATTCTAGATAACAGGTTGTTTCAGCTGTAAATATTTCATAACATATCTCTAAAAGATAAGGACTATTTAAAAACGTAGTCACAATAATATGATCACAACTAAAAGTGAGGAATAATTCATTAATATGATTAAAATCTAGTTTGTGTTCACATTTTCTATTTTCTCATAAATGTCATACTATCTACATTTTTCTCATTATATTTGAGTCATGATCCAAACTGAGTGCACCCATTATTCCTGTTAATACGTCCTTTAAATTCTTTTTTTTTTTTTTTTGAGACAGAGTCTCACTCTGTAGTGAGGCTAGAGTGCCATGGCGTCAGCCTAGCTCACAGCAACCTCAGACTCCCAGGCTCAAGCAATCCTTCTGCCTCAGCCTCCCGAGTAGCTGGGACTACAGGCATGTGCCACCATGCCCGGCTAATTTTTTCTATATATTTTTAGTTATCCAATTAATTTTTTTTCTAGTTTTAGTAGAGACAGGGTCTCGCTCTTGCTCAGGCTGGTTTTGAACTCCTGATCTTGAGCGATCCACCCGCCTTGGCCTCCCAGAGTGCTAGGATTACAGGCACGAGCCACCTTGCCTGGCCACGTCCTTTACGTTCTTTTAACCTTCATCTCTTTCTTATTTTCTCTTCCTTCCAATCTGTTTGCTGAACAGATCTGGTCATTTGTTCAGTAGTTTCCCACATTTGGGATTCTGATTATTGTCTTTGAGTGGAGTTAAATTTAACGTGTTCTCTGTCCGCTCTACTTGTAACTTGTACTTGCATCTAGAGACTTAGCAAGGCTCCGTTGTCTGCTTTGGCAGACTGCTTCGCAGTTGGTGATGTGTTTTCCCACCAGGAGGCACATGTTCTCTGTCACCTTTTGCAGCTTTGGCTGCCCTAATGTTCAATGTCTAAATCCATCAGTTATCGAGGGCTAAAAAATGGCCCCATTCTCATTCTATCTTCCCTCATCACCCAGTAGCTTGGATGCATATGTATCAAGGGGAAACTCTACCTCAGCTACTCTTTGGGTCGCCAGTGGTAGACTCTATATAAGAAATGCAAAATAAACATTTTTCCCCTTTATTTACTAGTCTTCAAAATAGTGACTTGATCCATTTATATGCCATGCACCCTATCCTTCATAATAGTCTTTAGGTACTGTTCAAAGTCTAAACAAGAAATAATGGAGCCAGGTGTGGTGGCTCATGCCTGTAATCCTAGCACTCTGGGAGGCCGAGGTGGGCGGATCACTCAAGATCAGGAGTTTCAGGCCGGGTGCAGTGGCTCACGCCTGTAATCCTAGCACTCTGGGAGGCCAAGGCGGGAGGTTCGCTCAAGGTCAGGAGTTCGAAACCAGCCTGAGCAAGAGTGAGACCCCGTTTCTACTACAAATAGAAATTAATTGGTCAACTAAAAAATATATATATATTAAAAAAAAAAAATTAGCCAGGCATGGTGGCACATGCCTGTAGTCCCAGCTACTTGGGAGGCTGAGGCAGAAGGATTGCTTGAGCCGAGGAGTGTGAGGTTGCTGTGAGCTAGGCTGATGCCACAGCACTCTAACCTGGGCAACACAGTGAGACTCTGTCTCAAAAAAAAAAAAAAAAAAAGATCAGGAGTTTCAAACCAGCCTGAGCAAGAGCGAGACCCTGTCTCCACTAAACATAGAAAGAAACTAATTGGCCAACTAAAAATATATACAGAAAAAATTAGCCAGGCATGGTGGCACATGCCTTTAGTCCCAGCTACTCGGGAGGCTGAGGCAGGAGGATCGCTTGAGCCCAGGAGTCTGAGGTTGCTGTGAGCTAGGCTGACACCATGGTACTCTAGCCCGGGCAAAAGAGTGGGACTCTGTCTCAAAAAAAAAAAGAAAAGAAAAGAAATAATGGAATGTGTACATTGTATTTTATTGAGTTATAGGAGTCATCATCAAAAAAATTGAGAACAAAAAATGTTGACAGTGGCTGCCTCTTGGGAGAGAGGCTGAGGCTGGCAGGAAAGAGGCTTTTGCTTTTCATTCTGGGTCCTTTTCTATAGTGCGTGTTTTTAAAAACTTTACACAGATTTTACTACTATCAATATTATTAGTGATAATAACAATAATGTTTATCAGGAATTTTTAATTATGTGGGAAAATTCTCATATTATACCATTTAAATGAAAATAAAAACCACACATATAAACTCTCCTAATTGCATTAAAGTGGACAGTGACTCCAGCTCAATGGAGGAGAAAAGACAGCTAGAAGGTGCTGACAATAACAGTGGCCACATGCTTTAAGCACAGATTTAATTCAGGACTTACAACAGCTCTCTGGCTTAGTATTATTAAAACGTTCTCAGGAGTTTAATAATTTGCCAAATATCACCTGATCTGACACAATTTTTAACCTGTGTACTCTTGCTGCTTACACCAAGTGTGGGCCACAGTCTGGCAGTGCTGGCGCCACCTGGGAGCCTGTTGGGAAAGCAGACCTCTGACTCCCTGGACGTGCTGACCCAGAACCTGACGGGAACAGGATCCCTCGCTGATTCGTAAGCACGTCACGTCTGACGAGCTCTACTTTATATCCTATTTATTGGTGAGACGGGTGAGGGCTGGGAGGGAGTGGGACCAAAATTGTCTCTTTCTCTCTGTCATCTACCTGTCATCTTCTGTCTATGTCTATTGCCCATCCATCCGGTATTCACATCGTGGATTGCCTCATAAATATAGTTCTACAGTTTGTTTCTTGGAAGTGGGATCCAAAGAATGTCCATTGTGGCTTCCTCCTCCAGGTTTTTTTTTTTTTTTCTTTTTGTATCTTTCGAAATTTATTTGTAGAAGAAACTGGATTGTTTGCTGATTGTCCTGGGTGTCATTTAATATGTTCCTCTGTCCTGTGTATTTCCTGCAATTAGGTAATTGCGTATGGAGGCTAGATCAGATGCAGGCTGGGTTTTCTTGGAAGGGCTGTTTCCCGGGGGGATGTGTTCTCTCTCCGCCCCCCTCTTCTGTACCTACGTGCATATATTGTTTCAGTACTTAGCTAATGAGATACCAGTGGCTAAATTTTCAAAAGATTAATAATGAGTATTGCAAGAAACATTTTAAAATTGTTTTCCTAAAAATAAATTAAATTTAAAAAGCACCGGTTTAGTGCAAGTTGATATAATAAAGAATCACTTGCAAATAGTAATGTAAACAGCAGAGCAAGGGAGGACATAATATGATAAGAAATGGAAAAAATAAGATGACTCCAGCAGGCAGCTCTGCCAGAAAGCCTCACGCAACCATAACAGCGCCTCCTCCTCTCTCCAACCAGGGGTCAAGGAATCACGAATTCAATGATATGTAACAGAAAATGGATACCAGTTAAGCCAACAAAACAACTAAAACACCACCACATTTGAAGTGGCTGAGAAACGAGGACATACACGTCCCTGGTCCTCACAGCACCTCACAGAGGACACAACGTGGGGTACAGGGCTGGGGTGGTCTGCAAGCTGAAGACCCAACACAGCGGTTGTCGTGTGTGTGTTTACGGAAAGCCAAAGCAAAGCTTCAAGAGCTTTCTAAATGCTAGTCAGGGAACACATTTTCTTTTAAGTTGTAGGAGATTCTCACAAAACTAAATGTAATATAACCTCAATATTATGAGGCAAATTCTAATTTTTGGTGTGCAAGTGACCTGGGTGTCCCTCTCTTCTGTGTCAGTTTCTGTTGCTGCTGTGACAAACAGCACAGACTTCTTCTCAGACTGCTCTGGGAGGTGCAGTCCAAGGCGAGTTTCACTGGGCTGAAGTCGGCAGTGACTCAGCCTGGAGAGTCTGTGTGCCCACCTTTCTCAGCCTCCAGGGGGGACCCTCTCCTCTCATTGCTACGGCTTTGGCTCCTACTGTCACATTTCCTGTTGATCACTCTGATACCCCGCGTCCTTCTGATGAGGACCCTTGAGATCACATCAGCCCACCTGGGTAACCAGGGAGACTCTCCCCATCTCAAGTGCTTTCGTTTAATCACCAAAGAATCACATCTGTGAGCCGGTTCCCTCTTCATCCATCTCAGTTGGCTGTTCTAGCCCACCTCTTTCCTGGGAACATGGAGACATGGACTGTGCTCACTGTAGAATTATTTTATAGCAGGGAAGTACGAAACAGCATTGGTGCCACTTAGTGATGGAGTGGGTCAGTAAAATGTGCCATATTCCTACGATGGGACAGTATAGAGTAGTGAAAAGCAACCAATTATACAAATGCATGAAAATATATACATAGAACTCAAAAACCATAACACATAAAAAAGTAAGTTACAGAACAGTATTATTCATGTATATCATTTTATGATAAAAACATACATATGTACATATACTAACATCACATTGGGAGATGCATCATAAACTAATATGAGTGCTTGCCTAGGGAAGGGAGGGAAATGGGTGGAAAGAACTGACCAAGGATACAGCAACATTATTTATTATGTTTTATTTTTTTTAATTTAAGAAATGTGGGGGTATAACACATATATTTAAAACACATATAATTCATTAAATTTATTGTTCAATGGATTATCACAAAATTAACCCAACTGGTTACAACTAGATCAAGAAATAGAACATTTTCAGACTCCAGAAGGCTTCATCATGCCTTTCCTAACCATGACCCCTTCCTCCTGCTTTGTAATGCAGAAATCTGATATTCCTGATTTTGAACAATTTATGAGTGGAAATAGAATCGTAGGATATACACTCTTTTGCATCTATCACTTGACACGTGTTTGGGAGGGTCACCCACGCTGTTCCTCACAGCAGTGTTTCCTTCAATTTCGTTGCTGAGCAGTTTCCAATGTGTAAGCATCTCACAAGCTATTTATCCACTTGATACTGATAGACATTTGTGCTGCTTCCAGGTTTTGGCCACTGTGAAGATTCTCATGTATGTCTTTTGGTGCACACATGGACACATTTCTCTCAGATAAACATGTAAAAATGAATTGCTGGGTTGCAGGTATGCATGTGTTTGACGTCAATAATTTCCAAAGTAGCTATACCAGCTAATACACTCATCAGTAATGTGTGAATATAATTTTTTCTTAAAATATTGAGCAACGTTGCTGTAAATGGGTGCAGAGGATTTTTAGTAATGCAAATACTTAATTGATAACATTTCTCCGCTGATAGAGGGAACTGATGTGACAGAGGGAGCAAGGTGACTATATGGGCAGGGAGTCACCTATAGTAACAGGTCCTTGCACAGTGAGAGACGGGGTCTGAACACAAGCGGAGGAAGTTAGCTTTCGTAGGACGAGGGATGTCTTCGTTACTCAATGAGTAAGGGTTTAGACCTAAAACATGGGTTCTGATTTTGTGGGGTAAACATTGTTGGTTCATACGTCTCTTTGCTTAATGAATTATTATGGAAAGTTGAGGAAAAGGGGGTGTTGGCTTGAGGCCAATGGGGGAAGACTTTTGATTTAATTAAAGTAACATCAGCTGCTGTGACAAAAGTAAATGTAAGGAGAAAGTAAATAATTTTCTTATAACAGGAAATGAGACAATAGCAGTTTATATTTGTTCAGAATTAATACACCTGGTTCTGGGGAAGCTCTGTTCCACGCAGGGGTTCAGGAACCCTGGCTCTTTCTCCTGGCTCTTTCTGAAGCACGTGTCCTTTCAAGACACGGCAGAGGAAGTGTAGCAGCTCACACATAGGGGTTCAGAGGGCATGACCGTCTGTTGACATTCTCAGGGCTTCTTTGACACCAGGGGAGGCGGGGCGTGGAGTCCGCTGTCCAGTGCCGTGAAATGGAAGAGACGTGCTGAGCAGCCGGCTGGCTGCAGCCACGCACTCCCGCCTCTGCCGCACCCAGCACGCCCACCCTCTCCAAGAGCAAGAACCAACAGTCCCTTTCTTCCTTGAGTCAGTTCGCAGCCTCATTCCTGCTCATATAACTTAAGAAGCCTAAAGGTTGCATGGCAAAAAATTTTAACAGTCAAATGCTTTTAAAATTTTTGTTCCTTTTTCAAAAAGGTGATTTTCTCTACAACTGTTAATAAATAGGCCTAAGATCTGTATTCTTCTAGGCAGACCCATGTATTATATTTATCAATATGTTTCCTAAGCACAGTTCTCAGATTGCCTTTATTTTCTGTTTCCTCAGGCCTACACCTCTCTTTTCCAAACTCAGCAGCTCCCTGGAGACCCCGAAAACAATGGCCTCGAGTGGGAATGAGAGGCTCTTAATTGGGTCTTTGTCACAAAGTTGAATTTCTTTATTTAACTGAAGAATCACAACAGGCGTGTTTTGTTCAGTGCACGTTATAATCTACTTTTTGAACTTTGAGTTGAAAAAATGGTTAACTTTCGCAATGTTTCAAGGACCCGACTTCCTGGCTTTCTATTGCAAACTGAATATGACTTTCCTAAGTTCATGTCTTCCTCATTATAACTTGCTAGATGCAGAAAGTACAAGTCAGTGCATTGTGTCAACGTGGCACTTTCCAAACACTTTGCTGGAGCCCCAGGCTTGAGGGATGGCTTCCTAGGGGCCATGCCTGGAGGGGTGCGCATCAGCTGCTCACGCTCAGTTGGCGGCAACCCGATCACAGGGCTTCGTCGATGTGCCGTGGTGGCTGGGAAGTTTAGTTTGGTGGTCTGCCTAGGAAGGAGAAGAAACGTGTTCTGTGCACCTCAAGCCCGTGTGTGCCACAGTATCATCTCAGTGGGCAGGAAGGCAAGTTTCTAAAGAAATGGTAAAATAGCCATGTGGTACTGTGAGCTCCTCTAAGGTTTGTGATTATGAATTTAAGATAGAGCGACTCAAACTGGCTGTGTGATTTCCTTCCCAGTTTTTCTGTTGTCGAGTTTCAGGCTTGCAGAAAGCAGTTAGGTGTAACCAGGGTGGGGATCTTAGCTGAACAAGCGCACCAAAGGGAGAAAGACAGCAGTGGTGCTGAGTGTTTTAGGTGAGTGAACATACTGATGGAGTCAAGGAATTCCAGGTGGAGAAAGAGACCAATGGAGGTAAGAAGGGTGGACAGATTGTGAGTAGACAGTGGGGTTGATAAACTGGGGGTCTTGATGTGGTTGAAGAATTATTGCAGGAAAGGGGGAGTTACTGAGCAAGTGACCAGGCAGTGGTGGTCTGAGAGTCCTGAGTGGTTGCAGTCACTGTGGACCACAGCAGGGGAAGAAACAGAAGAAATACACGTTTGTCTTTTTGCAAGTGAGACAGGAAGCAGAGGGGCAGGCCACAGTGTCAGATGCACCCTCCTCGTGGGAGCTGATATCCAAGAATTTGTTGGGGGTGAAGGACCATCGTGAGCCTGGTAAGGGCAAGGACCACTGGTAACAGGCAACTCTGTGGCGGCACATGACTTGGAGTAGGGGAGGATATGATTTCCAGTGAACCGGGCTTCCCGTAAACAGGCAGTTTGGATGCTTAGTTGTTATTGTTGTTTCTTTGTTGTCAGGAGTGAGGATGAAACTCTGACCTTTTTTTCTCTCTTGACCAAATTCCCTTCTAAGATGTCTGGTGAGTCACACCTACAAATGGTAAAATCTCATTAAACAGGTTTTTATTAAACCCGTATAATACGGCTTACTATTCAATCTGATTCTGGTATTGCATCACATGACAGCTAGGAGACCCCCTTATCTTAACTCAAGCAGTCCTTTCTACTGACTCCAGGTCTTTGGACAAAGCTTAACTCTTTCACCCAATTGCCAACTAAAAAATCCCTAAAGCCCACCTAAGACTTATAAACCCCTGCTTCAAGATGCTCTGTCTTTTCAGTCCAAACCAATGTCCACCTTCCATGTACTGATTGATGGTTTTACCTGTAATTCCTGTCTCCGTGAGTGTGTAAAACCAAACTGTAACCCATTGCCCTCTTGAGACCTTGTTCCTGATGCCCTGGTCATACATATTCAGCTCACAATAAATCTCTTTGAATTATTTTGCAGAGCCTGGAGTTTTTTCTGTCAAGAGGAGGGAGGAGATACAGATGTCTGGAAGTAGTAATGGAGTAATGACAAGGAGCTGCAAGGAGTGAGCTTGAGGGGCCCAAAGGGGAAACAGGAACAGCAGGTTTTAGCTGAAAGGAGGAGGAGAGGGCAGCTTTTAAGAGGGTATTGAGGACGTGGGGCCAGTTCTTAAGTGTAGACTGCACATTCCCGTGTGCACAGCAAGAGGTTCAGCAGTGAGGGCAGGGGGGACACGGGTGGGTGCGGTGCCGGGAGACAAGGTGGACAGAGCCTGGTGGCTCCTGAGGAGGTCAGGCCTGGCTGCTGGCGGCTGCTGATGCACTTGGCATTCTTCCTGATAATCTCTCCCATGTGGGTGGGGAGCGCCCCAGAGTGTCTCTGCAGCACTGTCGTTAGGCCCCTTGTCTGAAGTGTCATCACTTTCTCTTGGGAGACTGTCCCTCCCCACAGGAAGAAGACGGTCAACTCTCCAGTCTTATAAACAGGGCGTTTCAGAGTTAGCTCAGCGTGGGGCTGCCCCTCTCCAGGTGGCGAGTGTGGGGTGGCGATCAGGAAGGGGGTGAGCTCTGCTCCTTCCAGTTTCCCTAGAAGCAGCTGCTCTGCCCACTAACTGCCTTGTTAGTCACCAAGAAGCAAGCACTTTTTCTAAGCGAGCATCACTATTTCATGGGGATAATGCAGCTTAGTCATCTGTGTGGAAAACATATTCTTGTTAATGTAACTTTGAACTTGCTTCTTGTGAAAAAAATAACTTTGGCATTATTATGCCATAAAATGTTTTATTCTTGAGCTTAATTCAAATTACAAGAAAAAAATGGGCTCTTAACCATTCTTTTTGAGCCATCTTGGATGAGTGGTACCAATTGGAATCAGACTCTTTTCTATTCTTGAATTGCGTCTGTGGCAGGCAGCCTCTGAAACGGCCCTGGGTGGTCCCCACCTCCTGGCATTTGCATCCTTGAATAATCCCTGCCCCTGAGTGTGGGCTGGCCTTGGTGACTGCATTCCGAGGGATGGGAGTGCTGGGGTGGTTAGAGCAGAAGAGTCTGGCTCCCTCTGTTTCTCCCTAGGAAGCAGCCCTGAGAGAGGCCCGGTACTCAGGACGCCGGCTGGCAGCCACCATATAGGTGACCCAGGAAACTGCTCCGATTGGCAGCTCAACTGCACTCTCCTGAGAAACCTTGGGCCAGCGGCACCCAGCTAGGTCACGGCAGGGATCCTGACCTGTGGAAACAGAGAGGTAATGAATAGTGGTTGTTGAAGTTACTGAGAGTTGGGGAATCTGCTTTATACCAATAGATAATTAATATAGCACACCCAATACAAAGGAATTTGGTGGGTGGTGAGGGGAGAAGGAGGAGGCTGGGGGAGCGGCACACACCATCACAATACTAAGAAAGTTAAATGATAAGTGGAATGCTGATCAAAGCTCAACTTTTAGTAGATAATCCGAGTGCCCCGTGCTTGGAGGTTTCCCATGTTCATAACACCAGAGGATTCTTTGGGCAGAGTGAAATGAGTCTCCAGGAAGTCTCTATGGAACACAAGAGGTTTACTTTGACACTAATTCATACCTTTGCAATTTCTGGCCATTGTAAAGAATTCTTTTTGTTTTTTAAAAAATATTTTGAACACCTATAATGTGCTACATATTGTGCTAAGCTCTAGTTTTATAATAATAAATAAAAAACCTGATTTGGGCCTTTCTTCAGAGAACTGAAGGTCTAGTGTGAAAGACAAAAATTAATAGAATAGGCCTGGTGAGGTGGCTCACAACTGTAATCCTAGTACTCTGGGAGGCCAAGGTGGGAGGACCGCTGAGGTCAGGAGTTTGAGACTAGCCTGAGCAAGAGCAAGACCCCATTTCTACCAAAAATAGAAAAAATTAGCCGGGCGTGGTGGCGTGTGCCTGTAGTCCCGGCTACTGGGGAGGCAGAGGCAGGAGGATCACTTGAGCTCAGGAGTTTGAGGTTGCTGTGAGCTATGATGACATGATGGCGCCACTGCACTTTACCTGTGGTGACAGAGTGTGGCTGTTTCTCAAAAAAAAAAAAAAAAAGAAAAGAAAAGAAAAAAAATAAATGAATAGAACAATCCCCAAATTAAGTGTAAAACCACGACTGTATGATGTCTTATAGAGGAGAGGGCTATGACATTTCTAAGAGTGTGAAAGGAGGAGGGTTGTGAGCATGGAGTACGTGCAAAGGCCCTGCAATAGTTATATAGCTGGAAAGAGGTGATGGCGTACAACAGTGACATGGAGAGGAACATAACTGATTATTTAGAACAGGACTGAGAATTGGAGGGGGACATGCAATGCTAGGTCTTGTAACTCACAGTATGGATTATGGGTTTGTCACAAGAGTTATTAAATCCATTGTGGAGCTGGGAGCAGGGAGTGACTTGGTCAGATTTACGTTTCAGAAATATCTCTCTGACCACAATGTGGAGAAAGAAAGAATGAATTTGAGACAGGAAAATCAATGCATATGGACTAGTCACACCATAAAGTACCCTGAATCTTTGGTAGCAAAAAGCAGCAACAATTTTGTTATGCTCATGCATTCTGTGGGTCAGCAATTCAGATGGGCAGAGTGGGCATGGTTTGTCTGTTCTCTAAGATGTCTGAGGCTTTGCTCTAACGGCTGGTGGTGACCAAATTGTCTGGGGGATCATTAGGAAGCTTGTTCACTCACATGTGTGTTGGAAGTGTTGACTGGAGTGTCTTTTCCTTATGGCTTGAGCTTCCTCACAGTGTCGCAGCCTTAGACTAGACAGAATTCTTACATGGCAGCTAAGGGCAGGTGGAGTAAGTTGGGGAATTTGTTATCGACATTGCCTTCCTTCTGAAAGCTTTGGGGGGAATCCATCTCCCTGCCTTTTCCAGCTTCTAGAGGGTGTCCATGTTCCTTGGCTTGTGGCACCACACCACTGTGATCTCTAGTCTTTTGGCACATGTCCTTCTCCAGTGACGCTGGCCCCCCTACCTCTCTGTTGTAAGTACCTTTGTGATGACATTGATAATCTCCCAATCTCAAGATTCTTACCTAAGTCACATCCACAAAGTGTCTTTCACCATGTAAACTACTGTGTTACCAGGTTCTAGGGATTAGGATGGGGGCCCCTTCGGGGGCCATTATTTTGCCTGCGGAGGGGGTGGTGTGGGTGCTTGGGATTCAACACTACAGGATGTGAGCTGATGTCTGGCTGCTCCACAGCATACGTTGTAACCTTGAGTGATCCTAAATTTCAATTTGCCTCTAATTTCTCATCTGTAAAATAGAGACAGCATTTATACTTGTTATGCTTCTTTTAACAGGTTGGAAAGACCTATGAAATGTTTGTGAAATGTGTAAAACATGCCCCACAAAAATGTAAGTAAATACATACAACTCCTAGCACTCTGACTGCAGCGTGGGAGACCAATAGACAGCTCTTGCCATGAAGCAGGCTGTCAAGAAGCCAATGTGACATTCAGGTGGGGCAGATTGCATGATGTAAGCGGCCTCCTGAAGACAGCACCTGGCATCAGACTGAGGGAGAGGGAGGTGACAGCGTGTGGCCTCCGAGGCCAGCTCCTATTTGCTGGCCATTTTCTGCCACCAACACCAAGGAGATGGGCAGCTGGGGAGAGAGAGTGCACTTCTCTGCCACGGCAGAGCCGTGTCGGGCCCTTCTTTCTCTTTCCCTGTGAAAAATGTCCCCACTGTCCAAGTACACGTGTCATCTTGTCCTCAATGAAAAGAAAGACCCAGCCAGAAGCTGAGCATGAAGCCAGCTTGGCAAGAGAGGACGCCCTGACCTCCCCTGTGCAGGGGAGAGGTCTGGAGAGGGGCAGCCCTTAGTTCCTTTCTGGGGACACACTGTGTTTCTCTCTTCCGGTCCCTTTTGACTCTGTAAAAAAGCATAGCCCTTTCAGGAAGAGATTTTTGATGACGCTTCCTTTAGATTCTTACTAAAAGCACAGTCCTGGCTTTGAATTCTCACTCATTTGGGAAGTGTGGTGGGCAGGAAACGGCCCCCAAAATGCCCACATCCTCATCTCTGGCACCTGTGGCTGAGTGAGCTGACGTGGTGAGGGACTTTGCAGACCTGGCCTTGAGATGGGAGAGGAGTCTGGAGGATCCAGGTGGGTCCAGTCTAATCACAAAGATCCTTACGGGCGGAAAACGATTCCTAGCTGCGGCCAGAATGGTCGGGGAGCTCCCACGTCGCCGATGGCAAAGGCACAGGCCGCGCCAAGCACGCGGGCAGCCTCTGGCGGCGGGAAACAGCAAGGAAGTGGGGTCCCCCGGAGCCTTCGGAAGGTGCGCAGGACTGCCGACACCTTGCCTTTTGCCCAGTGAGACCCTTGTCAGAGGTCTAACTACAAAACCGCAAGGCCATACATGCGTGACGGGCCCGTGGTAGTTGGCTGAGCGTCACTAGGACACACGCGGGAGCCGCCTCTGCCTGGCCCGCCGCCGGCTGGCTCCTCCTGGCTTCTCTGGGCGGCGCTCCTGCCGGCCAACCCGGTCCCGGCTCTGGCAGCGACGCCGAGGTCAGCTCTGCCAGTGGCATTGTTCAGTCCTATTTCTCAACATGTGGGACTCTTGACGCTGCTTCCCATCTCATGCTAACAGCTCTCCATCCAGCGCTCTGTTCCACGGCTTTCAGCGTCACTAAGGTGCCCTCTGAGCTGAGCGTATGCGCGCCCTTCCTCTCCAACCTCCGCACCGCGCGCGCCCCCCTCCTGCGGGACCGCGCAGCTGGCGGACGGCTGGCAGCACGGGGTTCCATCGCGGGGCCCGGTGGGACACAGACGAAGGCCGGGCCTCTCTGGGCAGAGGTCCCTAGGACGGCGGCGACAGCCTCCTACCAGGTGTGATGGGATCTGCGATGTGGGGGGGCTACACTGCCGACACCCACCGCAGCATCCATGCCGGAGTGGGGAGAACGCCGCCTTGCCCGCGGCCAGGTGAGCTCCACAGCGATGCTTTCCACTCCCGGGGCCCGCAGTCCAGCTCCAGCCGGTCTTCCCAGGCAGGTGCGGCCCCCGGAAAGCCCGTCTGCACATGCAACTGCCTCGGCGCGGCCCCAAGGCCCAGCCCTGGGAGCTGCCCTGTGGAGGACCTGGGACCCCACGGGCACCCTCAGCCTCCCCGCACTCTGTCCTCACGAAGTCACACGCAGCCACCCTCCGCGTGTCCCCCCTCCCATTTCTCCGCCATTCCTCCTTTGCCTGGCCCTCCAGCCGGGATGGCCATGCTCCCCAGCTGGGGTTTCTATAACCAGAATGCAGCTCAGCATGTTCAAATTCATACCATTTTTCTAATTTTCTCTGAAAAATCATTAAAATGATTTATCATCAAAATGGTAAAGTTGCATCTTTGCTGCCCCCATCTCACTCTTCTGATGTTGGTCTAGGCTGTTCCTGAGTCCAGAATTGGCTGGGGACAGATAGGAGTTTTAACCACAGTGAACAGTGTGGGCTAAAACCTCACAGTGAGAAACCTGCAGCACTGAGTGGGTCAGGAAGGAAGAAAGTAACTCACTCTGTCATCTGTCAAAATACTGAAATTATTGCCAGTGTAAAATGAAATAAAACTGAAAATCTCGTAAGAAATCTATAACAAAAGTTGTATTTATGGCAATATTATTCATATTAACTAATAAAATGACTCAAAATTACTTAAAAAATAGAATGATGTATGGTAGCTCCCTCTCTGCAAACAGACTTTGAGTATCATCAGTATCATTCAATATCATGAATAAGGGTGTGTGACTTCCAAAAGATATCTTTAATACCTAAATAATTTTTTAGCAATTATTATTCCAGGTCATAAACTTATTTGTGTTGCTGAAGGTTTAAAAAAATAAAAATGAGATCACTGTAGAAACCATAACGTTTGAAAACTGTACTGGAATTTGCATTGGAACTTACTTCTTTCTGTAGGCAGAAAGAGGTAAAACCCACCAACTTTAACAAGGTTAGGATGATGCGGAGGCCAGGCAGGCTGGAGTGGAGAGCCTGTGCTGTAAAGAGAAAGCTGGAAATGTGACTGGAGTAATGTTATAGATCTTGGGTTTTTTTCCTGTGAAATAGGAAGACATTAGAGGTAGTTGGGAAAAGAATGTGACATAATTATTGTAAAAGTTTAGGAAGATTAAATTGACAATGACCTATGGTAATCAAATCGTTGCTGTATTGTCAATGTTTCTTTGGAAGACATGGCTTGCTTTTAGTGTTACAAACAATGGGAAAGGTATGGAGAGCTTCTAGAAGAAGCCTTTACTAAACTATGCCTAAAACAGTTTGGTTACCGCAATCAGCTAAGCAAACAGTCCTATCTTTGTTGATTAATAGTCTCATGACCTCGAGAAAGTTAATTAACCTCTCTGAATCAATCTAGAGTCCTCCTTGGCACATAGCAGATTTTCAATAAGTATAGCTCCTTTTCCCCATTGTGCTCATGAATTCATAAGAAATTTCCATTCCCTTAGGGGATGCGAGCACCTCTGTCTCTCTCAAGGATAGCAAACTGTCTTTAACTCACAAGTCATCCTCACCATGAACTGGTTCACAATGAACCAAGATGGCAAAAATCATTTACCAGAAGCATCCTTTTTATCTGTTATCCACATTTCATCAAAGAGAGAGAGCTTTGTTAGCTTTAACTATATTTTTGGTCTATTTAGGTTTAACAGTACATTTCCTCATGTACCATTGGTGAAGTGTCCTTGGAGACGTAGGGCCCCTGCATACTTAGCATAACTCACCACTGTTGCACATAAATTATTGTCACTGCAGCAGCACAGTGATGAAAAGGCTTTAGGAAAGACTTGCAGAGAACTACAGAGAGGTTAGGCAATTTGGTATTAGGTTTTTCTTTCATAAAATCTTTTTTCTGATTCCTAATGCTTCCACATCTTTTAATTATTAATAATAGGACCGAAAGGAAGTTTCTCAATCTGATTGAGTTTTATGTTAGTGAAGGTAAAATTTTTCATGGCAAAAAATACACTCACTTTTTTAATGCTAGAAGAACAGGAAGTAGAAAGGGATGTTTAGTTCGGGAAATATCTATTGGTTACCCAGTATGTGCTAAGGCCTGTGTCCACGGCCTGGGCTCTGTCTGCCCCTCTGGAGACACAGTGAGCAGACAGGTGGAGACTGGGCTACTCCATCAGGTTGATGGGTTTGTTAAGCCAAGCACAAGCTTCTTGAAGTACTAGGGAAGAAAGTGCCGCGGTGGCTGGGGGTTGCTATTCCAAAGGCTGACACCCGGGCTCTCTTAAAGGCTAGCAGAAATGTAGCCAGATGTAATATCAGAGTCAGGGCATGTGTTCCAGAAAGAAGGATCCGTGTAATCCATTTGATATGGTTTGGATGTTTGGCCCCTCCAAATCTCGTGTTGAAATTAGAACCCACGTGTTGGAGTGGGGCCTGGTGGGAGGTGTTTGTGTCCTGGGGACGTGTCCCTCATGCATGGCTTGGTGCCCTCTCCATGGTCATGCTCCAGTTCTCACTGTATTAGTTCAGGAGAGAACTGGTTGTTTAAAAGAGCCTGGCGCCTCCTCCTCTGTCTTGCTCTCTCTCTCACCATGCGACACACTTGCACCCCTTTCACCTCCTGCCTTGATTGGAAGCTCCCTGAACCCCTCCCCAGAAGCAGGCGCTCAAGTCATGTTTCTTGGCCAGCCTGCAGAATGGTGAGCCCATAAACCTCTTATCATTTAAATTAGCCAGCTGCAGGTGTTCCTTTATAGCAGTGCAAAATTGGCTAACACCCCGTCACTCAGAGACATGAAACAGCGTAATTCATGGGCCCACAGGAGTCTATTTCATGGACATGTGAGTGTGAGATGGTGAGACTAAGGGCAGCTACCTTGTCACAGGCCACGGCCCATGTAGCCTTAGTCGATGCACTGTGGGCTTTAGCTGTTACTGCCTTTTAAATGAGTTTGAGAGTTGAATTTTAGATCAGTTACTCAGGCAAAGAGGAGAGGATTTTAGGATGGGCAAGACTGGACTCAGGGATGGGGTGAGCATCTGGGCTAGCACAGTGGATACAAAGGAGGAGACAGCTTCAAGCAGCCTTTGGAAGAACACTTCACAGGATTTAGTGGTGGACCAGCGTGGGTGGGCAGTGAGGGGTGAGACGAAGCTGGACTTCAGAGACAACGTAGATGACACGTTCAGGGATTGTGAGGTGCCAGCAGCTGTTTACTTTTGCTGATGTTGCTTTAGGTAGCTAGTATGTAGGCACGTTCACATTTTGCTTCTACCCAATCCTAGTTCCCAGGTGTGATGGTTAATTTTATGTGTCAGCTTGGCTGGGCCACAGTCCCCAGACATTTCAGTCAAACATTATTCTGGGTATTTGTGTGTTGGTTCAGAATTTGCTAACTCACTATCCATGGCAACTTTATAGAACATAACTAGTGCAGACAGTGAGAATCGACTGTATTTGCTTATGTAGCTATACACTTACAGTCATGTGTTTAAAAGTTTGCACTGTTACAAAGCAAACATTTTTGTACACTTATTCTTGCACAGTTGAGCAGCTATTTCTGTAGGATAAATTCCCAGGAGTGGAATTGCTTGGTCTAAGTGTGTGTGGATGTTGAACTGTGACAGATGCTGACAAATGGCTGTCGGATGAGGTGGTAGGCACTCTCCTCTCTTTCTGGCCCCTGCGTTCCCGGGTAGTGACCAACGCGGGAAATCCCCCTAGGCGTCCTTCAGTGCAGAGGTGGCTCACGCGTGCTGGAGCTAACCCTTCACAGCAAGTTGACAGGGACTACCGCGCCCTTCTGCCCCCAAGGCCAGAGAAGAGAGCTGATGACGCTCCTGGTGACGCTGGGGACCAAGGCCGCGGACTCGCAGCCTCTTCCCACCCAGCAGCGCTGTTTCCCGGGCTTTCGTTTTCTTTCCCAGCGGTCATCGCGTGATGGATAATTTTCCCACAGGGAGATCCTGCTCTTGAGGTGTGTGTGTTGAAAGCTAAATTTCCCTTTTATTCTGACAACTTAAAAAGAATGCTCAGTTAATATAACTGCTTCAGGGTGAGAAGATGGAGCATTTTAAAAGAAGCAGCCTTCAAAATCATTTGAGCCTTGCTGTTTGACTAACCTGCTTGTGACAGCTCAGTCTTCATCACAGACAGGTGGAGAAGGTCACACAGCAGGGGTGCTGGGGGAGCACCTCCGCCAGCTCTGGGTCCTCAGGGGGGACATGGCCAGGTCTTAAGGACAAATAGAGGGCTTGATACTATAGCTCCTCACAAACACACAGGCACTTGGAGTGTCTAAGAACGTTGCATATTCTGGCATTTTCCTCGGATTTTGCCTGCAACCCTCATAGTACAATTTACATTTAAATATTATTAAGTCACTGTAAAATCATCTCAGCTAAAAGATATAAGGCCTTCTTTTCTAATTCACTAATCTTGGCTATGGCTGGGCTTTGAACTACCTCTCAATATGTATGAGAGTCTGTTTATCAGCTACCTGCCTGTCTGTCATCTGTCATCGCCCTGTCTATCCACTCCTCCAACCCTTGGCTGTAGAGCACACCTGTGGCTTGACACCATCCCTTATGTGAAGACGGTGCGGGAAAGGCAGCCTTGCTCCGCTCCAGCAGGAGCTCGTTAATGAATTTCAGAAGGACCTACCACCTGAACAGGAGGATTGAGTTTCATCTGGTGATGTAATATGTACTCTGTGCCTACTCTTAATTCACTTACGCCCAGAGTTACTGTTTAACTTTCATTGTAATAGAGCTTATTAGTCTTTTCTTGAATGTAGCCGTGGCTTTTTGTTGTCCTTTCTTTTTCAAGTATTTTTTTTTTAATTTTGAAATCATACTCTTATAGAAAAATACACAATCCACAAATTGCATTTTAATAAAGTGAATATCCTTATAACTTCTACCTAGGTCAAGAAATCAAATAGGGCTAGAACCCTGGAAGCCCTTACGTTCTTAATCATGCGCCCTTCTTTCTGCTGGCAAAGATAACCACCGTTATCCTACCAGGCAGTTTGGGGTTTATTTTTAGTTTTTTCATCAAGGTGAGCACTGCTAAGCTCTACAGTCTACTTTTGCTTGTTTCTGAACTTCATATGAGTGGAATCAAATCACATGGTACTCTTTGTCTGGCGTCCTGTACTCAAGGTTCGGCCCTGCAGCTGTGTGGTGGTTGCTGCAGGGCGTTTGTTCCCGTTGCTGTGGCGTCCTCCATGGTCAGCATGCACAAGGGCTTATTTGTCGTAGTGTTGGTGCACGTTTGTGTTGTGCCCACGTAGGAGCTATTAGGAATGATGCATACGTGTATATATGTTCTTGAATATGTCTGTTAGAGCTTATGTGCTCCGTTTGTGTAAGGTGCATTTTTAAAAGTGGAATGACAGGGTCCTCAGATGTGGTCAGTGTCAGACAGGGTTTTAAATTTTTCTAGATAACATTGGGCAGTTTTCCAAGGCAATTGTTTCAGTTGACACTCCCAGCTGACATTTATATAGTAGTATGTAAGAGTCCCAGTTGCTTCACATCTTTACCAATGTCAGTAATTTTAGTCTTTTTGTTCAACCCATTCTCTGCGTATATAATTGTACCTTATTTTGGCTTTAATTTGCACTTCCCTAATGACTAATGAGTTTACATATCTTTTGGGTATCTTCTTTTTAAGTTTTATTTTACTTTTTCAATTGACATGTAATGAAATTGACTTTTGGTGTACAGTTCTGTACATTCTAATATGTGTATCAATTTGTGTGACCCACACCATAATCAGGATACAGAACAGTCCCCTCATGCCACAGTATTCAATCCTATTACTCCACTGGAGTCGTACCCTCCCCTTACAACTAACCCCGACAACCCGTGATCTGTTTGCTGTAGAGGCGGTTTTGTCTTTTCCGTGATGTTGTATGTTCAGCTACAGGTAATGCACCGATTTTCTCTGGCTGCACCCAAGTTTTTTTCTCTTAAGTTTCTAGCACATTGAACATAATGCGCTTGAAATGTCAGAAGTGGACGTCTTTCAAATTTGCTGAGCTTCTGAATTCTTTATGTGTTTGTCTTTTGACCAAGTGCTCACAATCGTCTACTGCTTCCCTCCGCTTGGTCTTGACCAAACTCCAGTGAGGCTTCCCTCTTTCCTCCAGGCCTCTGAACTCTTCTCACACTCAAGCCCGAGCAAGCGCATAGAAAGTGGAACGTGACGGCCTCACCCCTGCCATTCAGCCTCTCCTGGGAATCAGCTGATCACAGCAAGGCCCCTTTTCTGTCAGGCCACCTGGTCATTGCCCACCACTTGCCCAGCTTTCCTTACAAAGATGCTGCTTGCCTCTGCCTGCTCCTCTTTTGCCTATTGAAAAAACACCTTTGTCTGTATGATTTTGAGATGTTGCTGATTTCTGAGATCAGCGTGTTCTCCCTGTTGCAATAATCTTTCTTTCTAAATAAAGCCACTCCTCATGGAAGTCCTGGTTTGCTTTTATTTTACAATTGTGACAAATTTGGGGATTTTTTTCAGTTAATATTTCTTCATATTTTTTTTTCTGCACTGCAGTCTTTCCCCTCTGATTTTGGAACCCTGATTGCACGAATATTAAACCTGTTGGTATCACACCAGAGGTATCAAAGACTCTCTTTCTCTTCATTTTTTTCTCTCTTGTGCACAGATTGGATAATTTCTATCTTCACGTTTACAGACTCTCCCCTCTGCCCTCTCTTTTCTGCTGCTCTTGAGCCCATCTAGTGAATTGTTAATTTTGCTATTGTGTTTTTTGATTTCAAATTTTCGATTTGTTTCTTTTTTATGTTAATATTTTCTACTTTTTCTGTGATTTTCTAGCTTTCTAGTCATTTCAAAAGTGTCTGCCCTTACATCTTGAAGCACGGTTATAACAGTTGTTTTGAAGTCTTCTGTGTTCAAGTATTTGCAGTGCTCTTTGAATAAGCCCCATTTCTGTGCCACCCAGTTAGTTGACAATCTGGAACTAGAGCAGTGTTCTGCCCTGTAGCTCATTTCTCAAACTCAGAGGTGAGACCAAGATTTCATACACAATGTTACAGGATCACTCGTTTAATCTCCCTTTTCTCTATGACTTCTCTGATACTTTCCTGTTCCCTGGAAACTTCCTTCTCTGTTTTCTCACTGGAAAGTTTGGGTTTTTGTTTTCTCTTCCACACAATTGCTGTGATTGTCTGCATCCTGGGCCAAGCTACAGGAGGACCGGGAGACAAAAAGAGCAACAGAGATTTGTCCCATACTCTTAGGATCTCAATTCTCTGGTCATAGGAAAAATTTCATCTCCCTCAAAGTTTAGGGACACGCCTGGCTGCCTGTGCTACTGCAGCAACTGTGGGTATTGCCCAGAGGTGCGGGAGGGGAAGCTGGAGAGAAAGGAAAAATGGAAAAAAATGAGGAGTTTTACCACTTTCTGACCATTAGGTGGACCCTTTCCTGCTTCTTAGACTAGAAAGAGAGGGCTTTACCTGGAGCTCATCTGCCCACACATCCAGTGCACACTTACGACAGGTGATATTAGAAGAAAAGTAAATGATAAACATACCCCAGTTAGGTGGAACTTTGAACGTTATTCTCTTTCTTCTTTTTTTTTTCTTGTCTATTTTTAGTAGAGAAGGGGTCTCACTCTTGGTCAGGCTGGTCTTGAACTCCTGATCTCAAGTGATCCTCCCACTTTGGCCTCCCGGAGTGCTAAGATTACAGGCGTGAGCCACTGCACCCGGCCTTTATTTTCCTTCTTAAATTAACATGTCACCACTTATTTTTCAGAGTCTTCAGATAGCTATCTGAATCCATGCATTCTTTGCAGGATATATTGTTGAATTCAGTAGGGGAGACAGAGTAGATTGTGATTACTTGATTTTTCCTGGAATTGACATCAGATTTCATTATTTGTGAAATATCTGCTCAAGTCTTTTACATACTTGTTTCACTGGATTATCTTTCTCACTTAATCTCTTATTTTCACTTAAAAAGATCTCCAAAATTAGACAGCTCACTTTAACTGCCAATGGTGCTTTTGAATCTCATATTTATCAGTGTCAGCTTAACATTGGAGACATTTTCCCCTTATACTCTTGATTCTTTTCCACTTTTAGAGAAATATGTATAACCTATTTTATAAAAATGAAAATTAGATATCCTTTAATGTTCAAACAGAAAAATGAGTCCCCTCACAAGGAAATTCGAGATAATATTAATATTTAATAGTATCGGGAAACCGGCATTGGCTTGATAAGACTTACTTCCAGGTTTTTGACAGATTCAAGGTAAACAATGGGAATGTGAATCTCATTGTCTAGAGATTGTTCTAAAATTATATCAAAATACTTGGCAAAAGACATTGTGAAATTGAAGTGTGCCTATCCTCATACATTTTTGCAATCTTATACAGATACTTAGGTAGTTGGAAGTGTTAACGAACCCACGGGGGCGTTCAATGTTGCCCACTGCACAGAAAGCCAATTACTGAGATGATGAGGATTGTCAGGAGGAAAAGATTTATTGCAGAGAACTTGGCAATAGGGAGGGGGAGGTTATGAATTGCCTCAAACCCACCTCCCTGACCGTCAGGGGGGGTTTCTGCAGGAGAAATGAATAATGCACGAGGGGTGTGAGCATCATTGTGTGTTTGGGGTGGAGTGCGGGGCACGCAAGCACGGTGAGAAATCATGCCAGTACATAGTTCCCATGATCAAAAGAAGCAGATAAGTCCCTCCCAGGGTGGGGATTTTAGTATTATAATGAGCTAGGGGTTAATATTGGTCGTTCTTTCAGCTTGTGCGCAGGCTCAGTGGGTTTTCGGGCACGGTCTATGGTTGAGTGTCGCTTATCTCGTCTGACCTCTCTGGACAAGCAGGTGGTGTGAGGCTTTGTAGGAGGGTCCATGGTCCTGGAAAAGAAATTCAAAAGAGAATGCATCAGTGCAACAGAAAATTACAAAGTTCTGCTTGGCAAATTTTGCTAAAGAGTTCTCTGTCTATTTTCTGCCTCATTGAGACTGTAGCCGCTAAGTTCCCAGGACTGAGATGAATCTTGCTGTCAAGTACACTCAGAGCTGCCAGCCCCAGCCATCATGTGAACCCTGAAAACTCATTTGAAATATGGGGAAACTGAAAGCATTATTGAGAAAACATTTTCTTGCTTATAGAACCCGTTACAATTTCCCCCGTTTTCTTGGCTCAATACAGCTTGAAAAAAATCATTAAAAATAGCTCTGACCGTCGGTAGGAAGACAACACAATTGTACTTCCTTGTAATATTATTGACGAGTGATACGGAATCTTATTTACTTCTCCGATACTTATTTCTTAGTTTATTAGTTATTCTTAGCAAATTTTAGACATATAAACAAGCAGACTTATTCCTTATCCAATATCTACTCCAGTGGATCCAATAACATCTTTTCCATATCATTGCTCCAGGGAAATGTATAAAAGTTGCTGTTGTTTCTCTTCTTCTTTGAAGTATATTAGAATCTTACGTGCGTGCAACGTTCAGTGAGAACTTCTTAGTTGGAATTATAATGTGTGGGATCACACTCATTAACTGTGGTAACACATCAAATTATTAAATATATGTAGTGAGGGGTTTTATTTGTAATATCCAATATTCTTATGTCTAAATATATACAGTTTTTATAGCAGTAAATACCACATAATTATAGTTTATTAATAGTTATTATGTCAACACTGTTAGTTACTTTAGAGTATTTTAATTCAGGCCAAAATTGTGGATATTTTCCTTCCTAATCTGCTTAAAGTGGACATAGCAATTGTGATGTATGATAGAATTCTCCACCTGGCAACCGTGGTTGCCATGGTGACGACCGTGTAGGCAGGAAGCACTGTGACTCACCATGTTTTCTCTGCTCGTCTTCACCATCTCCAAAGGGGAATGTGCATCCGGCTGAGGACTGCTGTTCAGGCCCCTTTGTTATCTTCTGAGCTGCCAGTTAGGAGGGGAAAATGGGCAATGTAGCTTGGCTTTATTAAAAACTATTTCTCCACATAAAAGGATGGCTAATCTGTTTTTTAAAACACAGTCTGCAACAAAACCAAGAAAATCTGATTTTATATCAATGGAGACAGCATGATTATTGTGGTACAGCTACAGAAGTGTGATTAATACCATGTTCTTGATAATAAAATCAAAACAAATATGCACTATGTATGTTCTGTGCCATGTATCAGTGAGTACAGCAATTGCAAAAGGAAAGAAAAAGACATATTCTTGATAAATTTCAAGTCTACCTTGATTCCTTAGCTGTGAATTAAATATGTGTTTTTAAAATACTCCAGTTCAGAGAAGATGTTCAGGTAATGTGAAGTTAGAATTCAACACCTGCACCTTCCACCTTCCAGGAACAGCTCTGACCCCGTTCCTGGCTTGGTTCCCTCATATGTATAAAGAAAACAAATTATAATAGTAATATTGGAATGAGGATTATACATGAAAATATGGTAGTATACTTAAAAGAGTTCCTGATATAATAATCATTAGATGAATATTTGCTGTTTTCATTATTAAGTATTACAGTTCCTTGTGGGTTAGAGTACCTGCATTCTCTCAGTTCCCTAAGCGGTGATGCCCCTGAACACTCTGGGTTCCTGAGCCATGTCTTAACCTTCTTGGAGCTGGACTGAGATATGGATGGAGAAGGCAGCTATTGTTTCAGGTTCTCACTTAGATGGAGCTTTTCTGTCAACAATACTAAGTTGGGGGCTTTCTCCTCTAATGGTGGGAGGGAGGGACACAGTGGGTCTGTCCTTCCTGTAGCCAGGACCGTTCCCTCTGGGGGACCATCCCAAGATCTACCTTGAGAGCAGAGTGTCTTGGTCAACCTGTTGGTCTCAGGCTGAGCTTCCCTCCTACCTAAATTAATCAGTATTATGGAGATCACTGGGTGTTTCATCTGTCTGATAGGCTGTTTTAGTTCTTATGAGAGGCAGTGCTCAGGTGGGAAGAAAACTATTGAACCCTCTAAAAACCTCTTATTAAAACCTTAATATTTAATTGATTTATCTTATTGAATCCTTATATAAATATATCAGAACAGGCTATAGAAATTCAGGGATATCTAAACAAAAACATACAAAAGATTTTTTGTAATGTGTTATATTGTTTTATTTTATTTTATGGAGATATTTTAGAACTTTAGGCATTGAGTTTTACTTTTCCATTTATAATATAGTTGAAGATCATCGAGCACTTTCTGAATCATACCAATTTATTTAGTGATTGAGCTGTATCTTAATGGCCCAGGTGAATTTATCACTGCATTATAATAAAATGAGGACAAAGTATCTAGGTTGGTGACTGGGTCTGTGTGTCCGAGAAGAGAGAAACAATTGCAGGTACATGGTGTTTACGCTGCCACAGACTGCCTGGAAAATTTAGAGAGGCACTTAAGGTGACGTTTACAAGGTGAGTCTAATCCAATGACACTAATGTTCATAGATTCCAGAAAAAGTTGAATTTATCAAGGGTTGATCATTCTAAAACAGAAGAATGAATGCTCTATATTTCTATCCTTTATGTTTTCTTCATTAAGTTGATGACATAGATCAATTTGCAGTCCTCCTAAAATAACCGTAAAATGTTCAGTGTTCGTAATTCCTTTTTTTTACTGTCTTCTACTTCCTTTACTTTGGCAGGCACCCAATCTAATATGTTTGATTTTTATCCTTGAATTGCATGCACCTTATAAAATGTATTATTTTAATTGCAAGTACATTTAAAATTTTCTTCCCTTTGGTGGCTTTTTTCTTTCATTATTTTGTCTTAAATATGTAGCCATTATTAAATAAATGTATATCTAACTCAGGAGGTCTCAAATTATTTGGTTTCTAGAATTCTTTGCTATTAAAAATTATTGAGGGCCGGGTGTAGTGGCTCGTGCCTATAATCCTAGCACTTTGGGGATCCAAGGCAGGAGGATCCCTTGAGCCCAGGAATTTGAGACCAAACTAGGCAACACAGTGAGATCGTGTCTGTACAAAAAATAAAAAATTAGCTGGGCGTGGTGGCATGCACCTGTAGTCCCAGCTACTCAGAAGGCTGAGGCAGGAGGATCGCTTGAGCCCAGCAGTTCAAAGTTAACAATGAGTTATGATTGAGCCACTGCACTCTAGCACGGTCAACAGAGATCCTGTCTCTTTAAAAAAAAATTATTGAGGATTCCAAAGAGGTTTTTAAAAAAATTACTATTGTATTACATCTATACATAGTTACCATATTATAAATTAAAATTGAGAAAGTAAAGATTATTAATTTATTTGGAATGACAATAATAAATCCATTATATTTAAACATATATAACATATTTAGTGATGTATAATATATTTTTATAAAAGATACATTTTCTAAATAAATTGAGTGAGAAGAGTGGCATTGTTTTTCAGTTTTGAAAATCTCTTTAATGTTGGGCTTAGTAAAAGACAGTTGGAGTCTCACATATATTTCTGCATTTAATTTGTTGCCGTATGTTTTTTCATTGAAACAATATGAAGAAATTCTGGCTTCAAATAGATATGTGAGTGAACAAGGGAGGTGTATTCTTTTTTTATTTTGTCAGTACAGACATGCATTTATTGATTTATTCATTCATTCACTTAATGGTTTTATTTATCCTTTATCTGATATGTGCCAGACACTGTTCTAGGTGCTCAAGATACAACAGTGAACAAAACAACGGTCTCTGACTCAACATACATTCAAGGGAGGTGTATTCTTGTCAACTAATTGTGGATGGTACTCTGGTTTTCTAATAAAACTTGACAAGTAGTAGTTTCTTAAAGGTTAGTTGCAACATGGAATCTGAAACTATGTCAGTCAACTTTTCATACTTATTTATATTAAAATTCATTGGTCTATGTTATGTTTTGGATAGATCATTTGCCCATGTGTGATATTATAATATTGATTCACTGACTAATGCAGATCTTCCAAATGTTGACACATTTGATTCTATAATATCAAGAATTGTGTCCATTAACATCTCATCATCTACCTCATCAGAAAGGTCTTCAAGTTTTGGGAGGCTGTCAAACTCACAATGGCAGATACGAGTACTCCAAAATTCTAATTTTCATTTGAAATCTCAAATCTTACCATTGGCATTAAATTATGTCATTTATTTTCCCTGAATTGACAGGCTCATTTTGTTCTTTTTTGAGAAAATGTCTGCAAAAATCTAAGTTTGAATGATCATGGCTTATCTCTCAGTTGTTCTATCAAGTACAAATGGTGTTCCATGAAAAATTTGATCGTTTGAGCTCACAAGGCAAATCATTGCACAGTGGTTTCCTTGAGATAGCTGTCTTGCCTCAGTGTGCAGCAGGCAAGTCCTATGGGCACTTCCCATTTTATCACATACGATACTAAAGCAATGTGTACCTACAGGTTGAGACTGATTTCATCAAAGGCATTCTTCAGCAAAACGGGCACTTATTTTAACATGAGTACATGGTGGTGGTGGTGAATGTAATGAACTCATGCAGTTTGGTGCCAATGCTTGAATTACGCCAAAGGTCCTGCAGGTTCACCCATGGTGCATCCTAGCACTGTTGCAAATATTGATGCAGTAAGAAAAGCAAATAACACCTTCATATTATTATGAAAATAGTTTTGACCCCATGAACTCTCTGAAAGGGTCTCTAGGAACCGTTGCAGTCCTCAGATCACACTTTCAGAACTGGTGATTTAGCTCATTCTCTCTCTCTACCTACTTAATATTATTAATACTTTGAATACGTAGTTATATCAATCCAGTTATACAACAGGGATGTTATGAGTTATTGAGATCTTAGAAAGAAAATTATTATAGTGCTGGGATGCATATTACAAATTCAATGGACAATCTTTAATTTTGCAATGAGTAAATTAAGTAAATCTAACTTCCAATAAACAGATACACAGATTGAGCCCTATAAGTTAACAATGAAACTCTTAGATTAAGAAAGGAGGATGTCATCAGATGACTAGAAAAACTTATCAGAATTCATGTTACAAGATGACACAGAATAACTGTGAGTATGATAAGAAAGGACTTCCACCCCAAATTTGTCTACTATTGTATTATTAGTGTACTCAAGGTAAAGATCTTTAATGCCCAACTAGGGAAACTGTATTTTCAAAACATTTGTGTTATCAGTGTTGTTATTTAAAGGTTTTCCATTAAATTACTAAAGGAAATATATGTCTTACAATTGCAACTATAACTTGGTTATTTAAGCCTCTCAGGCGAAATCAAAGAATTTGGGCTTATGGCATTTTTTACCAAACGGCCTTATTTAGTTATACTGTTGTCATAAAATCACTTAGGCAATTCACCCTTCTCTTTTCTTGAACAATCTGTACATAAGAGGGGTTACTTGTTTCCTTAAAGATGCAACACGAATCTATGAGCTTCTAAGACCTGGTCTTGGGATGTCCTAATTAAATTCAATTTCTTTAAAAGTTATTGGCCTATATGAGTTTTTAAATTTTTCATCCTGTGACAATTTTGCCATTTTACATTTTCCCAGAAAATTTTCCATTTTTATCTAAGCTTAATGCAAACTTATTCACAACATTAAAAATATTGTATGTCAGTTATTTCCCCTTTCATTCTATAGTACGTTTATTTTAACACACTTTCTTTTAAATCTATCAGTCTTGCTAGGGCTTTCTGTGTTGCTGATATTTTCAAAGAAACAGTGAAAATTTTAGTAATATTGGTTGTTCTTTAATTCATTGATTTCTTCCTTTTTCTTAATTTTGTTATTTTATGCTATTTATAAAAATTTACAAAAAATGTGTTTTTTCCCAACTTTTAGAGTTGAATTCTTGATACTTAACATTCTACTCTTCTGAGTTGAAAGCACAGTTCTTGACTGATCACGTCCTTATTCTCATTGAGTTGTAGGCATTTCATAAGGTCCCTTCTTATTTTCCACCCAAAGGGCGGAAATTAATAATTAATTTGCACACACACAATCTCACACACACATATAGTGCCAATGCTTTCTTTTTCTTATTGAAGAAAGCTATATCTACCTTAAGGTCATGAAGATAGCCTATATTCTAAAAGTTTCTCAGTTTTTAGCCTTTTCCTTCATGATTTTAATCTATCTGGAATTTTTCATGTGTGCATACTTTGAGGTATGACTCATTTTGTCTCTGTCCCTGTGGATACTGAGTTGTGCCAACACCATTTATTGATGGGACTGTGCTGGCCCAACCGTATCATTATGTGTGAGGTCTGGTTCTGTGACATTTGTTCTTATTGACTTATTTGACTACCCTTCACAAATACCACACGCCTCTAATTACTATAATTTTAAAATGTTTTAATATGTGTTGAGCAAGTCCTCCCAGCTTGTTTTTATAAAGCTTATCTTGACTATTCTTGGTTCTTTGTATTTCCATGTATAAATTTCAGAATCAGCTTATCAAATTCCACACACAAAAAATAGATACTTTCATTGGGAGTACAATTTGGGGAAAATTGATGTATTTAAAATACTGAACATTTCAATCCATGAACTTGTAACATCTTCTCATGTAATTAGTCTCTTTTACTATTTCTTAATAAGGTACAGGCAACTATGAGACTCCCACTAGGACAGCAGGACATTCAAGCCCTCTTGATCCAATAATTTTCCATCACATTTTTCTTTCACAGAGCCAACCATTGATAAAACACATCATTGTGTTTAGCAGAAAGGCATTCTCCATTGTTTGAGTCTTCAGGACATTCAGCAGTTTTTGACTCACAGTACATTATAATGAAACTTTCTGGTCTGGATCTCTCAGCCAAAGAAACTGAGGCATTAGTTGTTCATTACTCCAATGAACCATTTGCAGCACTGAACTGTTCAAAAATTGGCCAAGAAGTCCTGGCGATTACAGCATGACTCAGGAAGTTTCACTGCTACCACTAGGGTTATGCTTTGTTTTCCCCAGTCCATTGTAGCATTTTTCTAAACACTGTTCACTCTGAACGATGCCTTGTATGTACGCTGGTTGAGACTTTTGGTTTGTGTTTATGATCTCAGCCTAGAAGAACAATTTTACACTGTTGCTCTGAGCTGCAAATCCCAGATTAGTGGACACTAGTGGTGCATAATCTGGTGCTGGTGGTCAGCTGAGACATTTCTTGAAACCTTCAACCCATTCTCAAGCCATTGGGATGAGATGTCAACCTATAAAGAGTACCTTTGATTGGAATAAAAACCTTCATTCCTGTTGCTGATTCCTATAATGATACGCAGCATATTCAGGAATTTCTAGAGAGATGGTTAGAGTTATGAAATTGAGTTTTATATTTAAAACAAAGCAAAAATAAATATAAAAGACAGTTTTGCATATCAAACTCTAATTGGACTTAGACATGTTTTTCCTACAAGATGCTGAAGGCAAGTAGACTAATGTGGTATTACCATATTTGTCAACATGTTTTTCCACAGAGTGACTCGTTGCCTTGAGAGATATATTTTTTTAATGCCATCTGGTGATGAACATTTTGGCAACATTTTCCCGAATGTTCAACAAGGCCACTGCGAAGGAAAGCCAATGTTCCTGGGCTTCCAGCAGCACCGCCGAAGTGGGTCACTTCATACTGCAAGTCCTGCCATTTCTACTTCCTCTTATCATGTGGCCCCTCAGAAGGGAATTGCTTCCTGTTTAAATCTGTTAGTTCAAGGGTCATGTGAGAAGTTATGTTTGCAGGGCATTGTGTTTTGTGGGCCAACTTCTGCATTTACTGATTTCATTCAAATTTTGCATTTGTTCCTTTTTTTTTTTTAACAATGATAAAGACCTGACAGTTCGAAGACATGCTTATTTTTTGAGGAGATAGTTCTATTATTATTGTTTTCTACTCTTAGTCAGGATAATGGAAGCTATCTTCAGAGCATTAAATGTAAGCAAAGAATAATCCCATTGCTTTGGGAAAATGGTAGAAAGACAACAGATAATAGAGAGAGGGAATTCTTAATCCCTTTTTTCTTTCATATGAGAGCAAATGCACATTTTATTTGGATATTATAAGCAACAAGAAATATTGCCTTAATGCATCTATAGATTTTGTATATGACAGATGTATTTAAATGGGTCAGAGCCTCAGGTCAAGTATGCTTTACTTTGGGAAAACCATAGACATTCAAAGCTCTTAAAATCAACAAGAGATTCAACAAGATCTCATGGCAGAGCAAAAAATAAATGTTCCTGCCTGAGCTGACATTTACAAAAGATTTCCCTCATGGCTGCAACAGAAACTGACTGAGCCTAGTGCCAAAACCCAGAGCTAGTGCCTTGGGCCCTTTCCTCTTTTCTCGTCTTAAATTCTCCTCTTCTAGAGCAGGACCTATATTGATATCAGACAAAGGGGACTTCAAAATAAAGAATATAGCAGGAATAAAGAAGGGAATAAAGATTCCCTTATCCTCATTTTGTGAGGTTAAGGGAATCAATCCATTAAAAGCATGTAACAGCCATAAATGTTTATGCATCCAGTAACAACGCTTCCAAACACATGAAGTAATGAGAAATAGACTCACAAATGCAGCCAGAGATTTACATACCCCCACAAAAGATGTGAAAGACCTGCACGTTGAGTACTGCAGAACTTTGTTGGAAAGAAATTAAAGATGACCTAAATAAATTGAAAGTTAAACCCTGTTCAAAAAAAAAAATTTCTCCTCTTCTAAAAATGCCATCTTGCTTCTTACCCATTTGTAATTTGGATGTCATTAGGAGAAAATCTAGAAACAATAATAATCAATAACAATAATAATGGCAGAGACTCACTGAACATTTAAAACATGTTTGAGGATCAAACAGTATAATTTTTGTGATGGTCTGAAACAGTATCTAGCATGTATTTAGTGATTAATAAACATTAGTTCTTACCGTGTTCCTTGGCTCTTGTTAAAAAAACACTTACTAGATAAAATTTAAAATGATCTTACCTTGGTATTCAGGACACAATGAAGTCTCTCTGTGCCTGTCACATTTCATCACCTTTAGTTTATCTTCTTGAAAATGACTTCTCCACTTCAGATTGGGTCTCCCTTGAATGTCCACAGCATGACATTCTTGTCTCTGTGTTGAGCTACGCAGCCAGCCTGCCCCTCAATTTCTACTTCCTGAGTCGGGTCCATCCTGCATTCTTCTCCAACTCCTTTCTTCCCGTGCGGCTTGACCTGCTGATTCCTGTTCACGTTGCTTCATTTCCTGATCTTGCCTGACGCATCATGTCCACACCTGTTGTGGTCCTGACTTTCCTCGGGTGTGCAGGCTCCACAGACTCAACCTTGAGGAGACGTGCTTTCTTTTTCTTTCTCGTATAGCCTTTAGCCTAGCAAAAAGCAGATACATAATTTATGATCAAGACCATGGAGTCATCTATCGAGTTTAAATTTTTAATGGCTGCCTCGTTAGATCATAATTATGTACTTCAAAAGTATTTTCAAGTTGCAGTTTTTAAGGTGATCATATTTTATTTCACAGAACTCTTTGGAATATGAACTTTTACTGTATTTTCTGCTTTAAGCACTATTCATGTTTTCTTTTATTTATTCAGTCAGTCATCCTGAAAGTCACAGTGTCTGAATCACAATGAAGTGCTCCATTTATTTTTTAGAATAAGGTGAAGGAGGGCAAAGATTCATTTTGGAGACCTTAAGGTAAAGACACATGCTCATTTCAGCTCAGTCCTCCATTGTGAGAGCTTTCTGTTTGAGGAACGAGTAAATGCTTGACAGATACAGGCTTAGTTCTCAATTCTCGGAGGTAACTTGTCAGATTCTCCATATTTTAACTGTTATCTGCTTCATTAGCCAAAACAAGCTATTGTCACGTGCTAGCCATTAGAACGATGCCAGCACATCTAGGAAGATCATATCTGCCACTTAATACACTGTGATAGGCCAGGCATGGTGGCTCATGCCGTAATCTCAGCACCTTAGGTGGGGAAGATCACTTGAAGCCGTAAGTTTGAGACCAGCCTAGGCAACATAGTGAGACCCTGTCTCTACCAAAAAAAAAAAAAAAAAATTAGCGGGGCATGGTTTGTACACACTCATAGTCCCAGCTGCTTGGGAGCCTGAGGTGGGAAGATCGCTTGAGCCCAGGATTTGGAGGTTACAATGAGCTATGGTAGCACCACCGCACTCTAGCCTGGGCGACAGAGCAAGACTTTGTCTCTAAAAACAAACAAACAAAATTTAAAAATGCAGTGTGGTAGCTTCATCTTTCTAAAGGAACTTGAATTTTATTTTAACATTGTAAAACCTCCAGTTTCTCAGTAAAACCTTAAGGACTGCTGACAAGGCAGCTTCCAGGCTCAGTCCTCGTGTCTAGAATCCCTTACCCTGGACTAAATTCCTTTGCATTCTGGAGCCAGCTGGAAGCTGTCTGAATGTTGAAGTTGCATCAAAGAGACAGTTTACAGAAAAACACTTTAAAATCCATAATCTGTGAGGTTCTCGAGAGATGTCGGATGTTTCTTTTTATTGTCTTCTGTCAAGTCCGATGCACCTTCATAGCTTCGTGTATGGGCAAGAGAGGAAAATTATAAGAAACTTCAATAATTGAAGTTACTTTTTTCATTGTCAAATAGTGTGAATCAGGGAGAGAGAAATATTTCCTATATTTAAGATATGAAAATACAGGTTCTTAGTTGCTTCTTTTTATTACCTTTTAAGAGAAACTCTTAGAATATGCCTTTTATTTTTCTGACTCATGTATATCCAGCCAGGACTTTGATAGCCTGCATTATAGCACATTCAGACTGCACTCAACAGATGTCTTTTGTTTTTATAAATTGTAACCATAAGCACTAAATTTGTGAAAATGTGGCATCATAATAAAAATATCTTACTTTTATTAGAACAAAGTATATACCAGGCACTATGCACTTACTCCCCACAAATTCATAAGGTAAGTGCACTTTTTCGTTTCCATTTGTATGAGAGAAAATGATTGCCCGATTAGGTTAGGCTTGGGGCTCGGCGTCGCGCCGCTGAACCAGCCGAGCTGCGCCCGCACCTCCAGGCTGCAGGGAGAACCAGAGAGCTGATGTCTCCTGTGTATTCCTCCAGATTCTTCCTCATCTTTCTCCTTGCTCTTGTAGCCCGTGGGCCTCTACTTAAGTTTGATCAGTGGGGTTCAGCAAAGGACGAGAATGGGAAAAAAAGAGCGAGGTTGGGGTATTTATTTCCACCTGCGGGGATAGCGGTAGGGTTAGCGTCTTGACGGAAGCTGCTCCCACCTTGCCTCTTCAGGTAGTAACAACACCCTACAGTTACTAGCTTCGGGGCACGGCACAATCCTACCCAATTTGAGTGCGATCTCTTTTTTGCTAGGGTCCTGATAGATTCATGGTCTCTACCCAAATACGCTTCAGCAGAAATAAACCGTAAAATTTGTGTGTAATGTTCTCACTCCTATAGAGCAGATATATAACCATGGTATAGATGTTATGAAAGGACAATAAAATAGACAGATTATGGCACCTAGGCCCATTTCTGCCCCATAGACAGTATTTCATAAATTTGATTAAAGCAAAATATAAGTCAATAAGTGCTTGGAGTACTTAAATTACTAGACTACTTGAACATGTCATTCTATGGATATATTCTGGTACTTTCTCTCTTATTTTCTCATTCCCCTTCTTCTGTGCTGCAACTAAGAATACCTGTTATGCTCTAAAAATATAAAATTAGTATTTTAACTAACACGTGTTATTCCATGTCAAGTTCAAAATGACATTGACATTTCTGAAAGGGCCATAGGGGAATGCAGTTTAATGAAGAATAAAAGTTTGGGGGTCCTTCTGCTAGGCAGGACACAGCATTGAGCAAAATTAGAAAGTACAGGGTCATGTCTATTGAATACTTGGAGTGAATGTAGCCTTGAAGAGATCATTAGCATCAATGATGACACAAAGGTGCTTCATGAACAACCTAGCTGAGCTAGCTGAGACCTATTTAACTCACTCTTGGTTTCAGTCATGTTCACTGTTATCTGCTTCCTTTGGTAATAGTGAAAACACTGCAAACTAGATTTCCCATGAAGATGTTTATGGCACTATCTAGGTTCTCTCCCTGATAAAAATGTAGCTTAGTGAGCATTGCCTTGGCCAACTCTCAGACTTCCCTCCTCACTCAGCCCACACTACAGCAGGTTACACCATCATCTATGCCGCCCAGTACCTTGCCACACGCTCCATTGCCTTGCAATTGTTCATTTGATGTGACTTCTTTATTGGACTGTGGTCGTTTATGGACGGAGGATAGGGCATGGCATATATTAATAGGAAGAACTCAATCAAAACTTACAGAATTAAAATAAGATACCCATGACAACAACAATTAAATATCAAGTACTTAAGAGGATATACTCTATATTTGATGGCAGAGCATCATTTTTAATAGGACTGTTGACATTTACTCTGATAGCTTTGATCTAGTTTATACAGGAAAACTCAACACATTCCAAACTAAAGATAGGCAAATGAGTAACTGTATTACCTTATTTTGCAGTACAGTCTTAGTTAAATCAAAATTTATGGAGAATAACATGGCTTTAGAATTCAAAGAGCTTGGTTGTCTTTCTTGTGGGAGCGTATATCATAATAAAAAGATGAGGAATATAAAAAACAAAAAGATGGGAAAAATAGAAATGAAATTGATAATAACTACTAAACAAATCATAACATTCCTTTAAAAGAAGTGGTATTCTACAGGCATGCAGGGGCATACAGAGTGGTACAGCGGACATTGGAGACTCAGAAGGGGTAAGGTTATGTGAGGGGTGAGGGAAGAAAAACTACCTATCATGCGCATGTACACTCTTCAGGTGATGGGTGCACTAAAAACATCACTATTCATCATCACTGTACAGTTAGTCCATGTAACCAAAAACCACTTGTACCCCTAAATCTATTGAAATTAAAAAAAAGATTTTCAAACAAAAAGTAAGTGAATTTCTTACCAGTATGCTCACCTACTGTGAGTATTCTTTGGTATATACTTTCGAGGTCCTTTCAATGATCCCAGATGAAATTTCAGGAATTCAAGAAGAAGCTAAAAGTATAAGAATGCATAACAATCAAGCTAATACAGGGGAAAAATGAATAATTAGTAAGTGCTTTCAAATGTAGGTGAGAAAGGACAAAAATGGAACATAGTCCAGTTGGATGAAATAGAAAGAATGGTAAAATTGTAGATTTAAAACGAAAAAAACAGTAATTGCATTAAATAATGATGGAGTAAATTCTTCAATACAAAAATCATCATAACTATAGATGTACATACAGTTGCAAGAAATAATAAAATGAAATCCCAAGTATCTTATACCCAGTTTTTCCCAACGGTAACATCTTGGAAAACTATAGTATTTAATGCAATATCACAATCAGGATATTGGCATTGATGCACTCAAGACACAGGACCTTTCCGTCATCACAAGTATCCCTCCTTATAGCCACACACACTTCTGCCTGTCCCAACCCAATCCTTAGCCCCTGGAGACCAATAAAATGTTCTCCATTTCTAAAATTTTGCCATTTCAATGTTATATAAGTGAAATCATACATTATGCAACCTTTTCTAATTGGCTTTTTTCATTTAGCTTATTTCTGCAGAGAGATTCATCTAAATTGCTATGTGGATAAAAGTCCATTCCTTTTTAATGTTTAGTAATAAGTAGATGATTCAAATGTACCAGTTCGTTTGACCATTTACCTACTGAAGTATAATCTGGGTTCTTTCCAGTTTTGGGTTATGACAAATAAAGCTGCACCGGCATTGATTTATATGGTTCTGTGTGATACATTTATATACATGTTTCATTTCACTGAAATAAACACACAAGAGAGCAATTGTGTGGTCATAGGGTAGTCACATTTTTAATTTTTAAAAGGAACTGGCAAACTGTATCCTCGAGTGCCCATATCATTTTACAATCTCACCGGCAATGTATGAGCGATCCGGTTTCTCTGCATCCTCACCAACACGTGGCATTGGCACTCTTTTTTATTTCAGCCGTTCTCATGGCATGTAATGATATCTAATCTTGATTTTAATTTGCACTTCCCTGAGGGCTAAAGATGTTAAACATCTTTTCGTGTGCCTGTTTGCTATCTGTATATCCCTTCAGTGAAATGTCTGTACGTGTCTTTTGTCCATTTTATAATTGGACTGTTTGTTTTTTAATGTTGCATAGTGAGAGTTCTTTCTATATTATAGATAATTGTTCTTTATCAGATCTATTGTTTACAAATATTCACTCCCAGTGTGTAGCTTGTGTTTTTGGCCTCTAAAAAGAGCCTTTCTTATAGCAAAAGTTTTAAATTTCAATGAATTTCTATATTTCAATTTTTCCTTTCATGGATTGTATTTACCGTGTCAGGTCTAACAACTATTTCCCTAGCTCCAGATCTTGAAGATCTTTCCCTATGTTTATTTTTTTCTAAAAGTTTTAGACTTCTATGTTTAAAGTTCACAATCTAATTTGAGTTAATATTTTTATAAGGTATAAGGTTTAGGTTAAGGCTTGTTTTTGTTCTTGTTCTTTAAAACCACAAGGTAATACCACTGCATACCTGTCAGAATGGCTAAAATTAAAAACACTGACCATATCTAGTTTGGCAAGAAAATTGAGGAACTGAAACTTGTATATACACTAGTGAGAATTTGCAACCACTTTGAAAACAGTTTAGCAGATCTGAGAAATTAAATATTTTAAAAATATTTTTTGTCATGTGATTTAGCCATTTTAATCCTAGGTAATTATCCAGGAGAAATGAAAGAATGTGTCTTTATAAACACTTATACATGGATGTTCATAGTAGTAGTATTTTTCATAATCAAAATATGAAAACAACTAAAATAACCATCAATAGGTGAATGGAAGCCAGGACTGGTGGCTCACACCTGTAATTCCAGCACTTTGGGAGGCTGGGGCGGGAGGATCACTTGAGGCCAGGACTTTGGAGACCAGCCTGGGCAACATAGCAAGGACACATCTCTACAAAAAATGTTTAAAAATTTAGCTGGGTATGGTGGCCCATGCCTGTAATCCTAGCTATTTGGTATCGCTTGAGGCTAGGAGTTCAATGTTTCAGTAAGCTAAGATGACACCACTGCACTGTAGCCTGGGAAACAGAGCCAGATCCTGTCTCAAAAACAAAACAAAACAAAAAAGTGAATGGATAAACAAATTTTAGCATAATGATAAAATAAAATAAAAAATGAAGCACTGATACACATTACAACACAAATGAATCACAAAATAATTAACCCAAGGGAAAGAATGTATACCAAAAAACCCTATGTACTATATAATTCATGTGAATTTTTAGGAAATGCAAACTAATATAGTGATAGGAAGCAGATGAGTGGCTCCTTGGTGATGGGGCATCAGGATGTGGCAGGATGGAGGGATTACAAGGGGTCAGTAGAATGCTGTAGAGGTAATGGATACATTCAATATTTTGGCTCTTATGTTTTTCTCATGGATGTATACATATGTCATATGTCAAAACTCATCAGATTGTAGACCTCATATACACTTCATAACTACTGTATGTTAATTATACCTCAATACATTTGTTGAAAAAGAATATATTTTATATGGCATCAAAAGATGCCTAGGGATAAATTTAATGAAAGACGTGCATGACTACCTCCATTGCTGAGAATTGTAGTTATTAAAGAGTTATTAAAATAGAAGTAAGTGAGTGGAAAGCATGTAACGGTCATAAACATGGTATTTGTGTCAATTCTCCCAAAATTGCCCTGTAGATAGATGCAGTCCTGCTCAGAATCACTGTACAACTAGTATTTATGGATGTGGATAAATTGATTTTAAAGTGTATATGGAAATTCAAAGGCTAAATAGAGTCAAGAAAATTTGGAAGAAGAAAGGAGAGCTCACTCTACTAGATATCAAAACTAATTATAAAGCTCCAGTAATAGAGTGTGGCATTATTGCATGCACAGACAAAGAGAATGGAAATTCTAGAAACAGTATGTAATGTGCGTACATAATTTATGACAAAATTGGCACTGCGGAGCCATGGAACAAAAGTGACCTTTTAGTAGTGGTACTTAGTTTTACTTAATCCTAATTCACTGTACACAAAGCTATTTAATAAATAGCAGGTTGATTTTAGATCAAAATAATAAAAGAAAAAATTGAGATTTTGAAGATGATATAGGATAATATCTTCTCAATCTTAGGTAGAGAAACATTTTCTAAACAAGACACAAAAAGAACTGCCCATAATTTTTTAAAAAATTGGCATGTTGGGCACAAAAAGATTTCAATAAGACATAGAAGTCACTAACCATAAGGGAAGTTTGATCAAGTGGCCTTCAGTGAATTTATAATCTCCAAGATGGCTTGATCTGAGAGTGAAGAGGCAAAGGCTGAAGGGAGCACTAAGCGATGCTGTTTTGGGTATTTCGGTATGCTTTATATGCGGAAGTTAGTACTTTTCCTCCTAATTTCATATGGCCTATGACAATAGGAAATCTGTTCCTGTAACTGTAGCAGGAAACACTGGTTAAAATTTTGGATGAACTTGTTAAAAAACTCTAGAAATCTTATCTAAATATTTTTCAAGGATGGTTGCTGTGGCTCACGCCTGTAATCCTAGCACTGTGGAAGGCTGAGGCGGGAGGATCACCTGAGCTCAGGAGTTCAAGAACAGCCTGAGCAAGAGTGAGACTCTGTCTCTAATAAAAATTGAAAAAATTAACTGGGCACGGTGGCGCATGCCTATAGTCTCAGCTACTTGGGAGGCCAAGGTGGGAGGATCCCTTGAGCCCAGGAGTTTGAGGTTGCTGTGAGCTAGGCTGATACCACGACACTGTAGCCCAGGCAACAGAGAAAAACTCTGTGTCTAAAAAATAAATAAATAAATAAATATTTTTCAAGGTGAAAAACCAAAGTAAAACGACAATTTACTTCTCTGGAACAGTTTAAATTAAATCCGTGATAGCCTGTTATTGTTAAAAACAAACAAATTCATTTGGGGTAATGTGTTTTTCACTATTCTCCTGGTACATTCCCTAACCTGTTGCTAATGTTAATCAGACATATTAAAATTCACATCCATATTTCTAACAGAGTCATAAACCTAATAGAATTTTCTATCAAATGACAATGGTTGAGACAGTAACCTGATCCAGCTTCCCAATGAGTCTCAAATCGGAGAAGACAGCAATGAGGACACAACCCAGGGAAATGTGGATGTTTTGGAGTCTTGCATTTTTGCAAAACATTTGTTTGAGTTAGAAAAATAAATTGATAGCAGAAGAGATGGAACTTCTGCTTTCAGTCAAGAAAGAGTAACCATAAAACCAGACAAAATATGTGAAGCAATGCTTTTTTGGAATTAGATAAAACAAAAGGTGAGATCTAGGCTGTTCCTGCTCACTTGCTAGAGGCACTGAGAGACCAAAGAATGAGATGAAGCCCAAAGGGCCAATGGTGGTCTTGCTCAACTGAGGAGGTGAAGATTGAAATTTGGGATTGCTGAAGCAGTGGAAGTTAGCAAGACAGGGAACTGGAGAAGAAAGAACTCTTTAGAAGCCTCTACATGAGCTTTCAAAATGAGTTCTTGACTGAGGGCTTGGATGTGTGTGTTCAGGTTAAAACTCTGAGGCCCAAGGGTGAGAATTATTAATTTTAATTAAATTGAAGTATTAAATGGAACATTAAATAATATTGAATAATAATATTCAATCAACCAAAAAGAATAGCATTATAATGATATAGGCTAATTCCTCCAAATAAGAAGTCAAGACTGTAAGAATATATATATATAAAAAATTGAGACCACTTATATACTTCTACAAGAGACATTTTAACTATAAAGACACACATAAAAATGATGGCAAAATGTTATGCAGCAGAAAGCATAAAATTGCTGCTGTGGTCTTATTAAAACCACAGATATAAATTCCAAGGCAAGCAATATGACCAGCGGGGGAAAGTTGTCACTCTATCAGGAAGATATAAAAATCGTAAATGTTTATGAACCTAATAACAGAACTTTCAAATATATGAAGCAAATACTGCTAGAATTAAAGAAGAAATAGAAACTCTATAGTCAGAATTAGAGATTTGAATTGCTCTTCTGTTAGTAATAGATGGATCAAAATGGAAACGAAATGAGTAAAGTATCTATCATGTGACCTGCACAATCAACAAACTAGACATAATTGACATTTATAATATATTTCACCCAAGAGTAGGAGAATATACATTCCTTCCAAAAGCACATGTTACATTCACCAGATAGGCTATATGCTGGGCCATAAAATAAGTGTCACAACATCTCAAGATTGATTATATTACAGAATATTTCCTCCCACCACAGTAGTATTAAATCAAAAATCAATGGCAATGGGATATACAGAATATCCTCAAATATTTGGAAATTAAGTAACATGCTTATAAAGAACTAATCAATTGAATAATAAACCACAAGGAAAATTAGAAAATACATAGAGCTGAACGGCAATAAAAACAAAACATAAAAACTTGTGGTATACAGCTAAATCAGTACTTAGAAATGTACAGCTTTAAAAGCCTGTGTTAGAAAACAAGAAAAATTTAAATTCAATGACTTAATTTTCTAACTTAAAACAATAGAAAATGAAGAGTAAATTGTTCCACAGGAGAAAAAATGAAGGATACATAAATATAAGAGCAGAAAATGATGATTTTGAAAACACAACTTAATACAAATTACTAATATCAGGAATGAGAGAAGGAATATCATAACAGATCCTATGGACATTAAATATATAATGACTGTTATGAATATCATTTTTAATTTAAAAACTAAGCCAATAAATTAAAAAACTGAGGTGAAAAGGACAAATTCCTTGAAAACCATAACTTACCAGAATGGATGCAAATACCATAGGAAACTTGGGTAGCCTTTCCTGTTTTGTAAAATAAGTTTTGTAATTAAAAATGTTTTCATGAGTAAACTCTAGACCTAGATATTTTCACTCGTGAATTTTGTCAACATTCAAGACAGAAGTAGTAACAAACTTAGAGAAACTATTTAGAAAACAGCAAGCCCATTCAATATGGAAAGAGAAGTTTTTCAACAAAAGGTCATGGATCAACTACATACATTTTTAGGAAAAAATGAATGTTGACCTCATTCCACACCGTACACAAAAATTAATTTGAGATATATGATAGACCTAAATTTAAAAGTAAATTATAATTTGCTAAAAGAAAACAGAAGAGCATGTTTTCATGATTTGGGAAAAGATAAAGATTTTGTAGATAGAATGCAGAAAGTACTAACTATAAAATATTTGAAAAGTATAGGTTGATTTTCATCAATACTAGAATCTTGTGTTTATTAAAGACATCACCGAAAGAAAATGAAATGGCAAAGCATATACTGAAAGAAAATATTCTTAGTGCAAATCTCCAACAAAGGATTAAATTCAGAATATATAATGATATTTTACCAATCCATAATAAAAATACAACCAGAACAGCATAACATCACAATATTTGAACTTCACAGAAGAGTATATAAGACACAGAAGAGTATATAAGAATAAAGCAAGTGAACAGTGTTAAGCATCAGGGAAATGCAAATTCAAACCAAAATTATATGTGAATCCACGCCCAGCAGGACATAGCGAGGCTCAGGGTACCAAGTCCCGGCGAGTGCATGGAGCCCGTGGAACGGCCAGAACTTCAGGTGAACAATGTACACCGCTTTGGAAAACTCTCCCTAAAAATGTGAAACCTGCCTCTGCCCTCTGATGTAGCAATCCTAATAAGTTATTTACCCAAGAATAATAAAAATATATGTTTAAAAAACTTGTACGGGAATGTTTATTATAACCTCAAGACGGAAACAACACAAATGCCCATCAACATAATGGTGAATGAATTACCTGGGTATATTCGTTGTCATAGAATACTACTCAGTAATATAAAGGGAAAACTAATACTCACAACATGGATGAATTTCCAAAACATTGTATGGTGCAAAAGAAATCAGATTTTAAAGAGTACATTAGTATAATTTCATTCATCTGAAGTTCAAAAGCAGACAAAATTAATCTGTGATGATAAAAACCCTATGGAATTAAGGAAATTAGAAATATTTCTATTCCAAAATATATTTGTCTGACATATTTTGAGATGGCTGCCATACGTCTCACAGACAGGGGCTCTGCAAAGCTCTCTTCGGAGGGAGGACGTTCACATCTGTAGGTAATGCAGCCAGGTCTGCCCATCCCCCATCTAGAAAAAAATTAACTGAAAGTCTGACACCTTTGAGGGCTGCTACCTTTTTTTTTTGTCTTTAATTTTTTCTTTATTTTATTTTATTTTTTTATTTCAGCATATTATGGGGATACAAATGTTAAGGTTACATACATTGCCCTTGTCCCCCCTTTCCCCTCCAGTCAAAGCCTCAAGCCTGACCATCCCCCAGATGGTGCGCATCGCACTCATTATGTATGTATATACCCATCCCCTCCTCCCCCCTCCCATCTGCCTGACACCCGATAAATATTGTTCCTGTGTGTCCACTTAGGTGTTGATCAGCTAATACCAATTTGCTGGTGAGTACATGTGGTGCCTGTCTATCCATTCTTGGGATACTTCGCTTAGTAGAGTGGGTTTCAGCTCCATCCAGGAAAATACAAGAGGTGCTATATCACCATTGCTTCTTATAGCTGAGTAGTACTCCATTGTATACATATACCACATTTTATTAATCCACTCGTGTATTGATGGGCACTTGGGTTGTTTCCACAACTTTGCAATTGTGAATTGTGCTGCTATAAACATTCGAATGCAAGTGTCTTTTTTATAGAATGTCTTTTGTTCTTTT
>CAUYRT010028175.1:0-14954 GCA_963574885.1 Lepilemur ruficaudatus | reverse complement strand
TGGGACTATAGTAAAAGGTATTGCATTTTTGATTTGAGTTTTGGCTTGATTGTTATTGGCATATATGAATGACTCTGATTTGTGTATATTGATTTTGTAATCTGAGACTTTACTGAATTCATTTATCAAATCTAGGAGTCTCTTGGACGAATCCATGGGGTTTTCTACATATAATATCATATTATTGGCGAAGAGCGAGAGTTTGATTCTTTGTATGGTTTCTAGTTGGTTTTTCTTTGTCCCTTATTTTCTGGATGACACGGTGAGGCTATAACAGAAAAGATCTGAAAAGACTGACGTAGCTTCATTTTTTCAGGTGAGAGAGCTAAGATTTATGGAGGTAAAGCCTAAAATCATAACTGAGTTGGTAGCAAAACTGAAATTTGAATTGGATCATCTCTCCTGGCTCCCAGACCTGGGCATCACTTGGCGAGGGGCTTGAGGAGGGGATATGAACCAGTCATCATGAAGTGAGGCAGAGGTGGAAAGGGAGGTGCTTAGAATAGGCAGAATTTTCAGGGATATCAGAAACAGAAAATAGCTCTCCAAGCAGTGTGAAATATGCTTGTGACCTACTGCCTTTGAATTTTGCATATTCCAGAAGTGGGATAGGTTTGCCCTGAGAGGGGGTCACAGTCAGAGTGGTCTGCGGCCATGAGGTGGAGTAAAGCTGGGGGCCTGGGCAGGAGTCAGGACCCTGCCTGTGGCTCTACTAGCTCAGAGTTTTACTCTTCTCACTAATGAGCTGACCACAGACAATTGAGATGCATGATTCAAGCGGGTTGTGGCAGCTTTAGGAAAGGCCGCTGGAAAAGGAACTGCAGATCCATTCAGTTTCACTTTATCAAGAATTCCACCAAAGCTCTTTGGGGCTGGATATCTCTGATGTCAGCTCTGTCCAATCTGGAATGGAGGTTTGAAATTGCTCATGATCAAAAGCCTAGTTAAATATGCTGTAACCTAAGGGAAAATTGAGCTGACAATGTGAAGGTCCGTACTCGTGGCTTTTATTCAAATAAAGAAGTTCTATCTTTTAATAACTTTTTAGCTCATTATTATTCTGATACGGAAAGGAAGGCATCATCTCAGCAGCTGAATTAATGATGTTTAAATATCTGAGAACTTTAATTTTGACAGTGCAGGTAGGGGTAGCCTCTGCAATGTGATCTGATTGGTGCTTTGGCAATTCCTAACAGCGGGGGAAAGTTAAGCAGTGTTTCAGAGAAGAGTGCGGCCCCTTCAACAAGGCACCTGCAGATGACAGGTTTCCAGTGATGGGTTGAGGAGGTTCTGAACCCGAGAAGGCATCCCTTGGGAGAGTCATTCTCAAATATCATCCATGACTGGTGCTGCATTTGGCTGAACTCTGAGATAAACCATGGATGTTCTCTCCTTGACTCTCACCACATCACCTGCTTGAAATCCATCTTGTTACAAGTTTAAATCTGTCCTGTACTTCAACCTAGATGCTTCTCCTTCCTTTTCCATCGATATTCTCCAATCCCCCACCTGCTCCAAAGCTCTTAGGGACTGTGTTTGACGTTTGACCTCCTATGGCTCAAATTGTCTGTGCTTCTCCTGGCATTTGGCTGGGTCTTGTCATTTATCTTTCCTGTATCTGCCTTGTGCTTCCCAAGTAGACTGTACATTTCTGAAGGGCAGACCTTGCATTTTATGTCTCTTTGTATCTCCCCAAGTCATGTCCTACATCTACTTGGTGCTCAATAGATATTAAAGAATAAATGATACTTTTTAGACTCAGCTCTGTGTGGCTCAAAGGAATTGTTTTATGCACAAAGTTCAGGAATAAAAGGCCAAACCCCAGCAAAATCCCTTTCTTTTGCATTCTTCATTTTGATGATGTCTCTAAGGTGTGGTTTTCTAGATTCTTTATGTCCCTAATATACTCCAAATTGCCTTATATTTCTGTTTTATCTAACAGATAAGAGGTGACATGTAAGGGTACAGGGCCCCTGGTCACTGAGAGTCATATACCAAAACCTGTTGGAGTAATCTCAAAAACAGATCACACCAGAATATTTTATTAAAGGCTTTTACTTTGTACCTGATAATTATTCACCATAAAGTTAATTCATACTGGAAGGAAGCAACAGGAATTTTGGGTGTATTGAATGCAATTCATCCAGTTTAGACAATAGTGATTACAATTACTCTGGGAAAACTACAACATATATCATTCTGATCCAGGCACTATTTGGAGGTCATTGAAAGACACTATTTGAAATACTGCCATACTCTGGGAAAGGAGGAAAGGGAGAAAACAGCAGAAGATTTTGAATGATCCAAAAGCTGTGTCCAAGGTATTTAAACCTATACACTCTTCAACCCACCCCCAATGCAGGGACATTCAAGTCAATTCCTTGAACCTTCAACCTGAACTCAAATTAGCCTACACTTTATTTTTGCTCTGTAGATAATGATAATTGTTGAGGATGTGTCTCTTTCTAAAAGCATTTTTTAAAAATGAGGGATAACCTGACGTTTTTCCCTCTCCTCTCTTGAAGTCATTAGTTACCTGAGTTATCAGAGCAGTTGGTTCCTCAGAATCGGCTCACGGGAATCCAGCTTTCATCCAGCCACAGCTGAATCTTGCTCTCAGTTTTCTTTGCTGGAGAAGACCAACACCACATGTCCAGAAACCCACCTGCAGAAATTCTGACCTTTCCTTTCTCACCAGGCTCCATCTCTGCCTACAAAATCAAACTAATTGTTAAGTACAGAGGAGCAGTTTATTACTATACACTATATATGTGTGTGTACACACACACACACACACACACACATATAAAATCTGAAGAGATGAAGCAAGCAGCAGAATACTGGAGATGACGTGAACCCTCACAAGGCAGCCCTTTTATGAGAGTCTTTGAGGTGGTCTTGCTTTTATAGGACGTCATACTCTTGGGGAGATCATTGGCTGCAATGACAAGGTCCTTGGCCTAGACCTACAAAAGAGCCCTAAAACTGTCTCTTACTCAAAAATTGCTAAGACAGGTGCAAAACGTTCAATCCATGAGACCAACAAGTGTATCATATATTCACAACTGAAACTGCAGAATCCAGTATAGGACCTGGTACATAGCAGATATGAAATACTCCTTTGATTATGCCCATAGATTCCTAGGTGCTGTATAATAGTCACTGAAAAATGATAGATTTTAGATTTATTTATTTATTTATTTTTGAGACAGAGTCTTACTCTGTTGCCTGGGCTAGAGTGCCATGGCATCAGCCTAGCTCACAGCAAACTCAAACTCCTGGGCTCAAGCGATCCTTCTGCCTCAGCCTCCAAGTAGCTGGGACTACAGGCATGCACCACCATGGCTGGCTAATTTTTTCCATATATTTTTAGCTGGCTAATTAATTTGTTTCTATTTTTGTTAGTAGAGACAGGGTCTCAGTCTTGCTCAGGCTGGTTTTGAACTCCTGACCTTGAGCGATCCACCCGCCTCGGCCTCCCAGAGTGCTAGGATCACAAGTGCGAGCCACCGCGCGCGGCCAGATTTTAGATTTAATCTAACAAATACTTGTATATTTGTTAAATGACCAAATAAATCCTGAATACCTACATTATTGCTTTCTTCCGAATGCTGGCCTGAATGGAAATGAGTGTGGTTAGAAGGGAGTCTTAAGTCTTAATTTAGGCAGCTCTGTGGGAGGCTATCACTGGATTCAAAGCAATAGGAGGACAGAAATGGAATAGAGGTAACTGGGCAGGCTTACCATGAAGCCAACTTAGCTTAAGCCTTGAGGCTTCTTATTTGTCCTTGCCCTTCTAAGTCTCTGTGAGGGATCCAGCAATTCTATATATTCTACCTTTTTCCACTGTGTATTCTTGTAGCCTTTCAAAGATCAGTTGACTGTATATGTGTGGGTTATTTCTGGGCTCTCTCTTCTGTTCCGTTGGTACATGTGTCTGTTTTTATGCCAATGCCATACTGTTCTGATTACTATAGGTTTGTAATACAGTTTGAAATCAGCTTGATGCCTCAGTCTTTGTTCTTTTTGCTCAAGATTGCTTTGGCTATTAGGCATCTTTTGTAGTTCCATACAAATTTTAGGATTTTTTCTATTTCTGTGAAAAATGTCATTGGAATTTTAATAGCTGTCACATTGAATCTGTAAATTGCTTTGGGCAGTATAGACATTTTAACAATATTAATTCTTCCAATCCATGGACATAGGTTATCTTTTCATTTATTTGTGTCTTCTTCAATTTCTTTCATCAATGTCTCCTCATAGTTTTCAGTGTTCAGATCTTTCACTTCCTTGGTTAAATTTATTCCTAAATATTTTATTTTTTTTGATGTTGTTATAAATGAAACTGTTTTCTTAATTTTTTTGATTGTCCATTGTTAGTCTATAGAAACTATGGATTTTTGCATGTTGATTTTGTATTCTACAACTTTACAGAATTTGTTTTCAGTTCTAACAGATTTTGATGGAATCGTTAGGGTTTTTTTTATACATAAGACCATGTCATCTGCAAACAGACAATTTAACTTCTTCCTTTTATTTCTTTTTTCTTGTCTAATCACTCTAGCTAGGATTAATAGCATTATGTTGAATAGAAGTGTCCAGAGTGGGCACCCTTGTCTTGTTCTTGACCTTAGAGGAAAAGCTTTTAGATTTTTATTTCAGTTTTTCCTCTGGGACACCTCATATGTCATTCTCTTTGCCTCCCCAGCCCACATATACACTATTAACTTGATGAATTTCTTCCCTGCCACTCTTTGGGGCAGTCTTCTTAGATCCACCAAATCTATATTTGAACCTTCTCCCTATCCTTGTTAATTCTCTTTTAGAGTAGCAGCCTATTCATTTCTGCTCTAGTAATTGTCATTCATGTTTGGCTTACAGTTATTTGCATGCCTACCTGTTTAATATCTATCTCCCCCATAAACTGTAAGGTTGGCCAAAGTAGAGATAACTTGTTTACCCACATTTGCCGTAGTCAACTCAGTGCCTGGCACATGGTATGTACACACTGAACATTTAATGAATAAATGAACAGGTGCTCCCATGGTGCTGAGTAAAAAATCACATTGCCTTATAGTTTAGTTTTTGTTTATGTTGCTCATTTGTTTTTACATTATTGTTATTTCTTTTGTTGCACATTCCTGCTCTCAGAGGGGAGAGACCATGTATTTTTATCATTTGTGTTAGGCACATAGATAAGTGCTTAAAAACTTAATAACAGTTAAAAAAGAATCCTCTATGCCCTCCCCCATGCCAGTGCTTGTGTGGTACGTATGCAGTGATTCTGCTGCCTGACTGCACTGAGGTATCTGGGGCCTACATTGGCATATAGTGTTTGTTTTCCACTGTAGTAGCTGTGCTAGGGGAAGAATCTCTGAGCCCATGCTGCTCTTGACGTCTGCTTCTCTGTCCTTGTTGGTGATTGGCTTTTGAAGTAGGAAGCAAGAAATTTATGTTCCCTTTGTTGGTAGCTCCAAAGAGTATCTGATACACTGCAGTCATGATTCTCAAATTGGGCACAGGAGGTTTGCTTGGGAAGCTTCCCATGCCTGAGCCCCACCCACACAGGAGCAATTACAACACAATCTCTGTGGTGGGTCCACCACTGAGGTGCTTAATGTGTAGCCAGGTATGAGCAACATTGCCCTGCGAAATAAACATGGCTGTAGCATTTTCTGGAGATGGTTTTGTAGAATCTCCAGTGGAACTTGTCTAAGTTTGCTGTTATAAACTAAAGTAGGGAAGCTTTGCTCCTAGGCTATGATTCATTTTTTGTCCCACACGAATGTGGAAGCAACAACACCAAAAAGTCCTTGTGTCTCAGAAAACTTTGCAAGAGAAATAGGGCTTTGGGGTTCAGAGTTTTCCTTTAATTCCCTACATTCTTGCTTTTGTCAGCAGGGTAGGTAGGATTTATGAGGTCTACAGCCAGTGAGGCCAAGGTAATTTGAAATAATTATTTGGGGTGTCAGAGTATTTTAGAGAGAAGTATCTCCAAGAGAGACGGAAGTGGCATTTATATAGCCTTAGGCCTTTGAACCTAGGGTTCTAGGTGCTCATTCAATTTGTAATAAGGGGGCATAGATTTGTTCTCAACTTGGCTACTTACTACATGTATGAATCTGGGGAAATCACTTAACTCCCTGAGCCTCAAAGTATTCATTTGCCACAGGGGCAGAATAGCATATACCTCACTGGATTCTTGTGAAGATTACATGGATAATGTTTGTAAAATGCTTCAGCACGGTCCAGGCGCATAACAAATACTCAACAAATGCTATCTGTTGGTAATAATAAAAGCAAATGTAAGCTGTCTGAACACTCTACATGGCTAGGCTGTAGGGTCTAGGAATCAGTAGGAATCATTTTATCGGTGTTTCTAACCCCAGCCCCTAACATGTGTCCTAATAATATGTGTGGAACTGAATGGAGTTTCAGAGTTGGTTGCAGTTGTCTGCTTACAGGGAGGCAGTGAGAGGAAGTGTGGAAGTAAAGCTTTTCAGGAAGGACTCTACTGAGCAGAGAAATTTGTGCCTATGTTAGACCAATGGATCTAAACATTACTGTGTGTCTAGTCACTTGAAGGGCTTGTTGATGCCTGGGCCCTACCCTAGAGTTTCTGACAGTAGGTCCGGTGGAAGCTTCTGAGATTTCCCCTAATGGTCCTACCCTCTGGTGTTTATAGTCTGCGTGATCACCTCCCTTTGAGTGCAGATGGGGCCTAATAACTCACTTTCAGTGAATAGAATATGGCGAAAGCGGTTGAATGTCACTTTCGAGATAACAAAGAGACTGTGGTTTCCATGTCGCTCGCTCTGAGGGAAGCCAGCAGCCTTTGTGGGCTGCCTTATGGAGATGCCCATGTGGCAAGAAACCAAGGTCTCTGACCGAAAGCCAGCAGGGACAGGCAGTTTGCCACCAGCTATATGAATGAGCTTGGAAGCAGATCTTCCCAAAATTGATCCTTGAGATGACTGCAGCCCTGGCTAACACTTTAACCGCAGCCTTGTGATAGACCCTGAGTTAGAGGCACTGTGTTAAGCTATGCCTGGATTCCTGACCCCTGGGAACTATGAGATAAAAAATAAAATTTTAAGCCACGAAATTTTGGGAGTAATTTGTTATATATCAATAGGTAACTAATGTAGTAGATCTGCAATGAAGTCCAAGAATTGCATTTTTAACAAGTTTCCAGATGAAATTGATGCTGCTGGTTTAGGAATCACATTTGGAGAACTACTAGTTTATAATCCTAGGCTCATTCTGTCTTTGGTTTCCCAATACTAAGCACCTTGGGGTAACTGAAAGAGCATCTAAATGTATTTCTCAGATGCTAGGGCAGGTGAACAGCAATCCACCCTGCTTACTCTATTTTTTGTGTCCTCTCTACCAATGCCATCTTCCAACTCGAGAGTTGCTTCCTTGGACCAGCCTTCGCCAGTTACTAAATTTCAAGCCCAGAAGCATTTGCTGAGTGGTTAATGTGTGCTTGGCCCACAATTGTCAGTAAAGGTGTTAACTTTTACTAAAAATCTTTTCCTGTTTAATATCTCATAAATCTCTCTAGGAAACCAAATGGGGCAGATGATATTATTCTCATTTTTAGAGATAAGAAAGTGGAATCACTGAGAGATAAAGTGAGTTGCTTATAATTGCACAAGGAGGTAGAGCCAGAGGTAAGACTGGAACTCATGACTTCTGATTCCATGGAACCACCCTTTTCTAACCTTGCCCTTCACTCAATATCTATCCTTCAGTTTTTACATTTCATGGTTATTTGCTATTTTATGACCTCTAATGTCCTAGTCAGGGATCAATGTTTGCAAGGAATAGAAATTCCTTTGATTAAAGGTTATGAAAGGCCATTTAGAAAGGCAATCTTTTGACTTGCAGTTTTAAAGGATGTATAGCTTGGATACCTGGGGACTGAATCCGGAAAGTCCAGAGCAAACCTACTACTTCCATTTCTCATAGGCTCCTTGGGCTCTGTCTCTGTACTTCTCCACTCCATTCTCCTACTTCTCCTGTTTACTCAGGGACTCTTAGCTTCCCCAGGAGTTCAGCTTGATTTTGCTTTAGATTTGCCATGGTGCTGACACTGGCTCTCATTCAACAATGACTTTTCAGTTTAAGAACTTACCACTAATTGACTAGAGTCCTTGTCTCTTAGTTCCAAGACAGGGAATATCTCATTAGCCACTCAAACCAGCAGATTAGATCCCCTTGGCTCAGGTGCCACCTTACCCCTACCCTGCACCATCAGATGGGAAGTGGAGGGGGATGTGTGGCTGGAGGCCTGCTCGATAGAGTCATTATATAAGAACAGACATTGGCAAAACTTTTCCCCGAAGGGCTGGATAGTAAATAATTAAGGCTTTGTGGGTTATATGGTCTCTGTGGCAACTAATGCACTGTGCTGTTTCAGGGCCTACACACCATAGACAATATGTAAAGGAACAGAAATTGTATGTGCCAATAAAGTTTTATTTACATAACCAGGAGTGGACTAGATTTGACACCCAGGCTGTAGTTTGTTGAACCTTGTCCCAGAGCACCACAATACCTATCAACTTAATTACAAACTACTTACTACTTTACACAATTACTGTGTAATTGTGTCACCTCCAAAAGCTTGAAGACCTCTCAAGACAGAGGTGGCATTGTCTCTTTTTGTATTTCTTGAAGCACAACATAGAGAAAGATAAACATTGTTTCCTGTGGGGTCTCAATAATTTGCCCAGGCTGGTCTTGAATCCCTGGCTTCAAGTGATCCCCCTGTTCCAGCCCCCCTAAGCACTGGGATTGCAGGGCTGAGCCACCATGACCAGCCCCACCTTGGCTGAACATTAAGTTGCTCGGGCAGCTTTCAAACATCCTAATGCCCAGATTGTAGATATCTTTGAAAATGAGACCCAGACATTATGTCTCACTGAAGGATAGGGGCTGCAAATCTAAATATAGCACTACATTTCCTAGACTCCCTTACATTTTGGTTTTACAGATGAACCAGCTTCGTCCCAGATGACAACCCATGCAATATTAGAAGGAAGAAGTGAACATCATGAGGGAAAAATAATTGTGGCAGTGCTTTTTTTCCCCTTTTGTAGCAGCTATAGCAGGGGTCCTAGTGTCTGGTGTTGGCTTTGTGGGTATTGAGAAGCAAGGTGTTTGACTGCGGATGAGAATCATAGCAGAAGTGTGGTGATCTTGGTGCTAACAGATGGCTTCCTGGTCTTGGCCTCCTGATCTCAGCCTCCTGATCACAGCAGAGGCAGCAGCTGTTTGGGTGGGCAAGTTGTTCTGAGGGACATTTCTGGAGCTCAGCTCAATTATTCCAGTTTTCTTTAATGTCACCTAATAATGAACATTAAATTCCTTTATACTATAGCTATTTAGAGTGAGTTCTGTTGTGTATCCTGAAGGTGGAGTAATGTGGAAGCAATTGCAAGCAACAGACATTCAGGAATGGGAATCTGGGTGGGTTCCATGACTTGGCTGGGTTTGAAGACCCTCAGGCTCTGGTAACCAGTAGAGGATGGGCTATTGGCAGACCATGGTAGGGAGGGATGAAAGTTACTTAAAAGGTTACATAAATTCCAGGGTCATCTGGAATAAAGTGCCTATTAGAATCAAGACTGTCATGGTTTGAGTGGCCATATAGTGGGGGACCCTGGGGATGTGCTGGCTACTTATAATAGTATCTGAAAACTTTAAAAAAGGCTTGGATTTTTAAATTTTTATTTCAAGGCTCAGAGAACTAGCAAATTCTTTCTTCCCTAAAATACTCTCTTATGTTACAGAGTTGATATAATCAAAGTCAGCTGCGGAGGCTGTTGTGCGTGTGGTGAGGGGTTGGGGTTGCTTCATTACAACACGGGTGGAGCTCACAGCCTCACCAGATCACATGTGAAAGCTGAGCATTTATGGGAAGGGGTAGGAACCTAATGTTGGGGATGATCACATTGGGCAGGATTTAGATGCTTTGGAGAACCCTGAATTCCCAAATCATACTGCATCTCCCTTGCACCAGAGGCCTATATTTCTTATATCTTGGGCTCTGCAAATGTCCTAACTTCCACCAAGCAGACACACCCCCATGAGACTGGGAAGATGGAGTGGACATAGGGTGGTAGATGCCTCCACTCTGCTGGTGCTAATCATGGCAGAGGCAGTGTGATGCTGGAGCCAGCAGACATGGTGCAGCTTCCTGATGCTGCAGCTTGCTTCCTAACATGGCACAGGCTCTCTCAGAGGGTGAGTTCTGGTGGGCACTTCTGAAACTTTTTCCTGAAATCTCCACATTGAGCCTGCTCTTCTGCTATTTCTGCTAGCCACATAATAGGGCATAATAAATTTCTTTCTGTCTAAAATAGTTAGATTCTGTCCTCTGTAACCAAACCCAGATACAGAAGGGTAATAAATTAATTCATCATAAGCTTTTAACATTCTAGCTCAAATTATGTTATTAAAGTCTTTTAAGGGTCTTAAAGGACCCATTTTCTATTCCCTATAGAAATACTCATAACAACCATGAGAGAAAGACAGGCAGGCTCTGCTTGAATCCCTCCAGGGACAAGTTTCTTAGGCAACTCACTCCATTTTGAACAAATTCCAATTGTAAAAAAAAAAAAATATATATATATATTTGGAGTCTGCTGATTTATAGCTTGAGCCCATTGATTTAATTTCTTGTTAGCACAGTGGTTTAGTTTTCTATTAGCTAAAAACTCAAATTCTTCCACATGTTCCTTCTGTAACATGGTTCCCAGATCCCTTAACACCATGTATAACTAGTTAAAAGAGAGCAAGAAGGAGGAGAGGAGAAGTGGTGAGAGGAGAGGGGTTAGTTAGTCTTGGTGGGAATTGTTGACGTCGAACGTGGCAGAATGTGTTGGTATAAATCTTTACATAGAAAAGCAAAACAAAAGCGGTTGGATGCAGTTTGTGGTTAAAAAATTTCCTATTTAAGAAGAATCCTGGCACCAGCTCATGTTGATTTCCATGTTTCTAGACCCATCGGAACACTTCCTTTTCACAATAATTTATCCTGTATCTATTTGTCCATCTTTCTGTTTGTAAAATTAATGATCCTTGGGTCATACACTTGATGGCATGAATTTTATCATTTTACCCAATGGATAGTTACTCATATTGAAAAAGAGACAAGAAAGGAATAGAAATCAAGAACAAATCCAATGTAAGAGGGGATTAAATTACATTTCCCTCTTATTTTTATTTCTCAAACTATTTATTACTATCAAAAAATTGTTGTCTTCATGCTTATTGTCTGTCTTCCTCCATCAGAATATAAATTCCAGGAGGACAAGGACTTTGCTGTAATCTTTGTATACTTGAAGCCTGGCCCAGGGCATTTAACAGAGTAGATTCTCAAAAAAATATATATACTAATTTAATGGATGAATCAATGTTTGCAGACACAAGGACAGAAAGAAAAGAGGGAGGTGAAGGAGCAGGAGGGAGATTGTATTCATTTTCTATTGCTATATAACAAATGACCACAAACTTAGTTGCTTAAAACAACACATATTTGTTATCTTGTAGTTTCCATGGATCAGGAATCCGGGTACTGCTTGACTGGGTCCTCTGCTAGGGTCTCACCAGAATATGTTCTCATCTGGTGGCTCATCTGAGAAAATATCATTTTTAATCTGTGCAATAAACCCTTCATGTTTTCCTATCATGGTAGGTGCACTGCCTGTACATACACTCACTAAATTAACCAAATTCAGTCTAACTTCATGACATTTATCTTGAAAGTCGTTGAAGATATCTATTCCCCATGTTCTGTTTGCAAGACTGCCCAAAGTGAGTAACTCTTTGTAGCATGAAAATCTTCTGTTATGACCCAAATGAAATATAAAACCTTCCCCCAGTCAGTTGTATCAGTTGATTTATCTGAAGTGATTGAATGATACACCTTTTCCTTTTGAAATATTGCATGAAGTTGTTCTGCTAAGTTGAAGGCTAATTCATGCTGCCGACCCGTTATGGTTCTCCTTGAAAGAGGCAGTTGTTTGTACTTTGAAACGTTATCAGGGCCTAAGAACCTACAACTTCGACATGCATTCTTTCGCAATTTCTACATCACCGAATGGCTTCTCTTTTTCTCCTGAGTATGTAAGCTACTTTATAAGTCACTTCAGTGGCATTATTTCCAGGCCTTATTGTTGCTTGGAAGAATTGTCTTTGCTTTTGCTTTTCGTCTTTTAGTTTCTTCAATACAACCTTTTGTGCCTTTCCCTCTAATTTAAAATATTTCTGGTCCTTATGAGTGTTATAATGACGATGAGCATTGGATTTCTTTAATGTTGGTATTGCAGTATCACAAAGCAAGCAAATCATCTGATCTTTAGTAGAAACAAGATAGTATTGCAATTCCCAATCCTCATTAAAATATCTGTTTTCTTCCTTTGGCTTTCTCTTCGATGAGCTGTTAAGCAGAAAGAATTAAAAAATACTGTTGAGTTTGGCAGCTATTCACAAATTCCACTTCAAACAGAAACACAGTGCACCATTGTGAAAAGCTGAGAACGGGCTAGTGTATTCACTCTCATAAACCCTCGCCAACCAGCCTTGTGTGGTAGTGGCACCAGTCAGGCGGGGGAAGTTAGAACTAGATCATAAGTGTAGCAGCCGTCAATTTAGCCCTTATGGCTTATTAATGTTCTAATTGTGCTGGACAATCTGGAAGGATTATTTCATTGAAACTTATTTTATTCTTTGGTATTTTAAATACATTCATTTTAAAAGTAAAATAAAAATATAAAAGAAGAACAAAAATGTATTAATAAAAATAAAAGGATTTGTCCTGTAAAATTTGTATTCAGTCAAAAAGCCACACTTAAGGATCTAGCAGGCCACATGTGGCCTTAAGGCTGCAGGTTCCCCACCGCTGGTCCGGGCCCTCATCGTACTATGCCACAATTGCTGCGGAACTCTTTCTCTCTTCACCGTGCCCCCTACTCTCTCCCATAGTGCTCTTGGCAATATGTCATTTGCTTACTACTCTTGAAGGCTTCTCATTATGTTTTGGATAAAAGTCTAACTTTTTCCTGTGTCACGGAAACCCATGATGTTCACGGGGGACTGCAGCCCCCTCTCCTGCGGCTCCCTCGCATGATCACCCTGCTCTAGCCGCACAGCTCTGCTGCCAGTTCTGGAATCTGCCCTCCCGGTGAGGCCTCCCTGCATCTGCACGTGCCGCTCCTCTGTGGGATGCTAAGTCCTCTCTGAACTTGTACACTGTGCAACTTCCCACTCACCTTTTCCTCCTCAGTTCAGTGTTACCTTCTCACAAAGCTATTTAGGATCCTCTGAGCCCTGGCAGATTGGCTGCATCTTCCTGGTTGTTTGGTAAATGCATGTTTAAGTGCCTTTCTTTTCTCAACTGTGAACTTCTTGATGGCAAGGAACATGTCTCTATTTCTCTTTCCGGAGTCCAGCACAGTCCTTGGCCCAATTCATATTTTTTGAATAAATGAATAAAACAATATAGTGTTGCTAATAAGGAAAAAGGATTTGTTTTGGAATTCATAGATAACATCATTCTCACTTAGGATATTTAAATGCCTTTCTCTGTTTTAATGAGAATGACTTACCTTCCCAGCTGCATTGTGAGTTTTTTGTGGGCGAGCACCATGCTTTATGCTTGGTTGGTGCTACTTTGGTCCTGACCAGAATGTTGAGTATGTAACAGAGACCCAGTAAATATTGGGTTTATTGGTTTTTTTTTTTTTTCTTTTTTTGAGATAGGTTCTTGCCAGGGCTAGAGTGCAGTGGTGTAATCATAGCTCACTGCAACCTCAAATTCATGGGCTCAAGCAACCCTCCTGCCTCAGCCTCCCAAGTAGCAGGGACTGCAGGTATAGGAGACCATGCCCAGCCACAGTAAATATTGTTTGATTGATGAGACACTAAATGTAACATACATTCTAATCATCACTTATATTTTACCTATACAATATTTTTTAATTAAAATATTTAATTAAAATGTTAGAAATTAGCTATATAACGTACTAGTTATATGAACAAGGTCACATATAGAGACATAAGCAAAAAGGCTCGAATGTCTTGGGACAAGTTCACTCCCCCTTTAGTGGAGCCTGTGCCACATGGCCACTAGGTGATGCTTGTCAGTCCGGGCCTTTCTCCAGCCCCCAGATTCCAGGAGAGGCACCCTGCCAGTCTTAGGGAGTCCTGAAACGTCCTTCTGGTGTACTCATTGATTTTGATCTTTTCTTTCAGGAACAGAAAAATTAAAAAAAAAACAAACTCAGTCTGCCCACAATCTTATGAGAATTCTTTAGTTTTTGTTTTTCTCTTCAGAGGAGATTGTCTTTCTTCTTTTCAGTGATATAAGATATAAAAAATGCCTTAGGATAGAATCCCTTAATGGCAAAAAGCTTATCAGTTTATTAGCCTAGTGGCCCTTAACAGTTAAAATGGTGTTTTAGACTAGTGGTTCTTAAAGAGTGGTCACTGAGGCAGGAGCGTCAGGATTACCCAGGTACTTGTTAGAGACATATATTCTTGGGCCTCCTCCAAGGCCCACTGTCTCAGAAACTCTAGGCCTGCAGGAACCTGTGTTTTAACAAGCTTTCGAGGGCATTCTTATGCGTGCCACAGTTTGAGAACTACTGCTTTAGACCTTTGGCTAAAGGTCTAACTGTTAGGGTGGGAAGCCTACTAGGTGCTTATGGTGTGGGTGGAGAAAGATTTCTCACACAGAGATTAGGATATATGTATGTAAGTAAAAATGTTTATTTTATCTTGGAGAGAGAGAACAAGAGAGTGAGAGAGAGAGGAAAGAGGGGGAGAGCAGGGAGACGGCGTGGCATCACAAAGAAAGAGAAGGGGGTACCAGCAGTGAGGCCAAGTGGCTTGCTGATTTTATGAAGACAAAAAGGAAAAAAAAATAGTGATTGTTGTCAGTT
>CAUYRT010028174.1:0-37785 GCA_963574885.1 Lepilemur ruficaudatus | reverse complement strand
TTTCCTTCTCTTTTCTGATTGCACTAGCTAGGACTTCCAGCACTATGTTGAATAGCAGTGGAGATAGTGGGCAACCTTGTCTGGTTCCAGTTCTAAGTGGGAATGTTTTCAGTTTTTCTCCATTCAGTATGACATTGGCTGTGGGTTTGTCATATATGGCTTGTATCATTTTTAAGTAAAGTCACATCTATGCCTATTTTGTTAAGTGTTCTTATCATAAAAAGGTGTTGAATTTTGTCAAGTGCTTTTTCTGCATCTATTGAGAGATCATATGGTCTTTGTTTTTGCTTCTATTTATGTGGTGAATTATATTTATAGATTTGTCTATGTTGAACCATCACTGCATCTCTGAGATGAAACCCAATTGGTCATGATGGATTATTTTTGGGGTAAAATGCTGGATGAGAAAAACCACCAGCCAGAGTGTCTCTGCAAGAAAGATAGATTTTAGAAGAAAGTGAAAAAAAAAACAAAACAAAAACAGGCAGACAAGCATAGATCAAATGAGAGTCAGAAGGAAGGGTGCCTAAAACTATAGGAGACTCCATGGGAAGAAGTTGCGGAGGAGAACTGGAAGGAGAAATGTCCCTGAGAGGCTTGGAGACCAGTGACAAAGGTAGGTGAAGTGGTTAAATTTCCCATCCCTTGTATGTCAGACTGCTGGTGGGCTCCTGAGTGGTTGGAGAGACCTGCCAACACCAGCCCAGAAATGGCTGCTGCCATTGAGTGGTGAGCCTCTTGCTGACAAGATGCCAAGCTCCCTCAGGGCACCTACTGGCCCACAGACCGAAGCGGATTGGCAGGCGCCATATTGCTTCATTGTTCCCTTCCCCTTCTGTACCTGCGATTGCAGAGAGAGACAATTTAGCCACTACCCAGAGGCATCTGCAGGGAATGGGACCCTTCCTTTTGGGACTCTACAGCAGACTGAGGGGTACTGAGACTGTGAGCTCCCTACCCGCCAGCCCTCCCAGATGCTGCTTGCTTGGGAACTCCAGGAAAGCAGCACAAATCCTGGGGCAGAGAGACACTGAAACAGCTTGGGCACCCTGTGGGTGACTTGAGACCACCACTCCTCTCCATGGCAGGGTCAAGGATTGATCTCTGGGGCCCAGGAGACAGGCCTGCAGACCACATCCCATACAACCAGTTTTTGATTGCATTGCCTAGGGGCACAGAAGGGATATTTGTGAATCAGCCTACTGAGGTGTGTGTGCCTTAAGGGGCAGATCAACATGTTTGAGGAGCAACCCTCCTCCCACAGGAAGACTGTGTGCATAGCCCAGAATATAATCCTGGGCAGGGAACCTCCCAGTTTACATCACAGCCAGGGGACATCTGCTGGCTTGAGTTCCTGCCTGCCAGCAGAGGCTGCGGAAAAAACAATTGAATGGGGGAGGGTGGAAAGGAGTGTCACCCACTTTTTAATTGAATTATCCTTTTTTTTTTTTTTTGCTATTGAGTGCTTTGAGTTTCTTGTGTATTTTGCATATTAACCTCTAGTAAAATATATGGTTTGCAAATATTTTTTTGCCTCCCATAGTTGTCTTTGCATTTCGTTGGCTGTTTCCTTAGCTGTGCAAAAGCTTTTTAGTTTGATGTAATCTCATTTGTCTATTTTTGCTTTTGTATGTGCTTTTGATGTCATATCCAAGAAATCGTTGCCAAGGCCAATGTGAAAAAGCTTTTTCTCTATGGTTTCTTCTAAGAGTTTTATAGTTTTAGGTCTCACATTTAAATTTTGAGTTGTTTTTTATGTATCATCTCAAGATAAGGGTTCAATTTTTTTCTTTTGTATTTGAATGTGCATTTGTCTCAACACAATTATGGAAAAGAGTATCCTTTCCTCATTGTGTATTCTTGCTACCTTTGGTGAAGATCAGTTGTCTGTATATACATGGGTTTATTTCTGGACTCTCTATTCTGTTCCATTGGTCTATATATGCATGTTTTTATGCCAGTACCATAACATTTGATTAGTGTAGCTTTAGAACATGTTTTGAAATCAGGAAGTGTGATGCCTCCAGCTTTGGTCTTGCTCAAAGTTGTTTTGGCTATTCAGGATCTTTTGTGATTTTATATGAATTTTAGGACTTGTTTTTATTTCTTTAAAAAATACCATTGGGATATTGATAGAGATGGAGGTGGAGATGGAAGAGAGTGATATTGAGGATTCTGACCCTGTGTAGGCCTAGGCTAATGTGTGTGTTTGTCTCTTAGTTTTTAACAAAAAATTTCAAAAATAAAAAATAAATTTAAAAAAATTTTTAAATAGACCAAAAGCTTATAGAATAAGGATATAAAGAAAGAAAATTGTTTTATACAGCTATATTACATGTTTGTGTTTTAAGTTTAGTGTTATTATAAAAGAGTCAACAAGTTTAAAAAATTAAAAAGTTTGTAAAGTCAAAAGGTGACAGTAAGCTAAGGTTAATTTATTATTGAAGAAATAATTTTTAAAATAATTTTAGTCTAGCCTAAATGTACAGTGTTTTTAAAGTCTACGGTAGTATGCAGTAGTGTCCTGGGCCTTCACATTCATTTACCACTCACTGAGTAACTCGCTCAGAGCGACTTCCAGTCCCATAGCTTCATTTATAAGTGCCTATACATATGTACCCTTTTTTTTTATCTTTTATGCCATATTTTTACTGTACCTTTTCTATGTTTACATATGTTTAGATATACAAATACTTACTACTGTGTTACAATTGCCTATGTTATTTAGCACAGTAACATGTTGTACAAGTTTATAGCCTAGGAGCAACAGGCTATACCTTACAGCCTAGATGTATGGTAAGTTATACCATCTAGGTTTAAGTACACTCCGTGATGTTCACACAGGGATGACATTGCCTAATGACACATTTCTCAGAACGTTTCCACGTCATTAAGTGATGCATGACTGTTTAGAAACTATAATACAAATGCCCATATTAGTTGTTGTCATTACTTGTCTTTCCAGTGGACAGAGCTATAATATGTATGCGGGTGTGGGGTGTGTGTGTATATGCACATATATGTATGATAAAAACATTGATGATTTGTGGTGATTTTGCCAGTTGTCAATTCACATTTGAAATTACAGATTTTAAATTAGTTTATTTGATTTTATAATTTTTATGCACTGAAAATATTGATTCCTATAAAATTAACAACATGTTCAAAATAGCAATAATAATGGAACTATTGAAAACAAATGCATTGAATTCAGTCAAATATTTTAAAATAGGTTTTTGATCATCAATAGGATGTACTTTGTTAGGATTATATAGTACAATTAGCGTATTTTAAACCACATGAAATAATCAGTTTTTTTTTCTGTGTAGTTATTCTATACACTTGCTATAAAATTTGGGGTTGTTTGCTTAATCTTTATTTCATTTGTAGTGATTATTTTAATTTAATTTAATTTTATAAAACATTAAAAGTTTCCAAAATAAAAAACATAATACAAGGTACACCCAGAAAAATCTTTCTTCTATTCTGGTTTCTTCACCTTTTCTTCTCTCTCACCTTTTATAGTATACTCTAAATAATGTTGAGCATTTGGGGTTTTGTGGGTATTTTTTACACTTTCCAATTACCCTAGAGTCACCGAGTATCGGCATATAGAGATCTTCCTCATTACATTTTATAGAAGATTGGTACTATATTATATGGACATATTCTAATTTATTGAACCAGTTCGTTGTGGATAGAGAGACATTTAGGTGTTTTTTTCTAGGCTTTTGCTATTTTAAATAATGTCACAATCAATATCCTTGAATATATATCATTCTGTATTTTTGCAAGGGTGTCTTCAGGTAGATTCCTAGAAGGAATTGCTAGATAAATAAATAAAGACATTTACTTTCTGGATATTTTTAAATTCCCTTGTAAAGGCATTTTGCAATCTCACCAGCAATGAATGAAAGTGTTTGTTTCCCCAGAGCCTTGCCAAAAAGTTTATGGTCAAAATCCTTGACTTTTGGCAGTCTGATAAATGAACAATGCTATTTCAGTGTGGCTTTTATTTTCAAATCTGTCATTATGAACAAATTTAAGCATCTTGCTCATGAGTTTTGCAGCTGTTTGCATTATTTTCATTGAGTTCATTTATTGCTATTTTTTCCTTGTTTTAAAGAAACTCTTTACATATTAGGGATTTTAACCTTGTGTTATAAGTTAAAAATATTTTCCCAATTTGTCATTAATCATTGGATTTTGCTTCTTGGGTTTAATTTATTTGTATGCAAAAAGTTTTTAAACTATTTTTATTATAAAGTTTCAAGTTCTCAGAGAGAATCATGGCAATTAGAGAATGTGAGAGGAATTGAAACATATAAAATAATCTCTAATATATTAGATAATATAGACCAAGCTGCTTGAGACCACAAAATTCATACCCCCTAAAATGTCATTGCCATCACGGCAAGAACTTTGCCAACTTTTCCACACATAAATCCTCACTGCCCAAAAGTGTGCTAGGAACAATAAACAATTGTCAATTTAATCAACTAGTAACATTCTGTCAGTGTTTTATTTATATGAAAAGAGGAGTAGGGAGTAATCTTTTGCAAATTATCTTGTCTACCTCAATTTTTTAAAAGGTATTTATTTCATTCTTACTCTATTATTGGGAGTATAAACTGGAACCATCTTTATAGAGGAAAATGTGAAGTGTCAGTTAAACTTTTTGTGTTCACATCCGTCAACCTTGATTAGCAATATTGACTCTAGCATAGTACTCACATATAAATATCAAAAAAGTATGCACAGGATGTTGGTTGTATAACTGTTGATAATAGCATAAAATTGAGAACAATCTGTTTCATCAAGGGGATATTGGATATAATATCAAGCAACAATTAAAAGTACAGGGGAGCTTTATACAATTAACATATGGAACTATCCAACATGTATTTAAAAATAAAAACGTAAGCATGTATCAGAACAATATGTACAGTAAAATACTTGCTTTCAAAAGTACTTTCAATTCCTACTGTGAAGGAATTCTGCCAAGAACAATGACAAAATCCAAATGAAATACTTTTAAAAGCTAGTTTAAAGGTTTAAGACAGCTACCAAGGCACTGAAGACTTGAGAGATCAAGATCTCAGAAACAAGGGGGAAAAGGGGGTGAATATAACATTTATCTCTGGTCCTCACTGTAAAATATTTGCCAATTCTAAAGTGATGGCAAAAATTTGAATATCTGAGCAGATTTTCAGAAGTCTAAAGCAGTTAAGTGTAATGGTAGTTGGAGTTTAGTATGTGCCAAGGAGGAAGGACTCTGGTACAAAACTCTGGGCTTCACTTGGGGCTCCTGAAGTCCTATACTAATGAGTAATGGTAAACGTACATGGACCAGCCCTCACAAATACTGAACGCTAATTCAAATCAGCTTTATCCCAGAATGGAATAATCTGATCTGTCTCAAGCCAAACTACCAGATGAAAGGAAAAAAAAAAATGTTTCTAGAGAATGATCGCATCATTCAAGACTTCCATCTGTCACCATAATTATTTCAAACATTATTCACACACACACAAACACACACACATGTGTGTTAGGCAATCCAAGAGAAAAAAGGCAGTAAAAACAGACCCGTAGGAAATGCATATATTACAGTCATAAGACATGGATATAAAGTAACTATAATTGATATATATTCAAGAAACAGAAGACAAGGTGAAGAATTTCATCAGAAAAAAATTTAATCTTTCTTTTTTTTAAAAAAAGAAAGGCAATTGGAAACTCTGTAACTGAATAGCACAGTAAAAGAATTAAAATTCTAGTATATATGTTTAAAATATGCAGACTGAAACAGAAAGGAAAAAGATTAAAAATGCAGAAAAGAGGAAAAGAGATTTAGAATATACAGTTGTCTCAGTCTGTTTCATGTTGCTATAACAAAATAACTGATATTGGGTAATTTACAAAGAGCATTCTTTATAAATAAATTTGTAAAGAATTTATTTTTCATAGTTCTGGGAGCTAGAAAGTCCAAGATCAAGGTGCCAACATCTGGTGTCTGATGAGGGCCTGGTCCTTGCTTCCAAGATGGCATCTTGAATGTTGTGTCCGTCAGAGGGGAGGAATGCTGTGTACTCACGTGGCAGAAGGTGGAAGGGCAAAAAGGATCAAAGCCTCTCCACCAAGCCCCTTTATAAAGGTACCTAATCCCATTTATGAGGACAAAGCCCTCAAGACTTAATTACCTACCAAAGGTCAAACTTCCCAATACTATTACATTGGAAATTAAGTTTCAACATGAATTTTTGGAGGAAATGAAAACATTCAAACTATAGCAATGGTCAAATTATCTAATGTCCATGTTAAACTCTCAAAAAGTATATATATACAGAGGTTAGGGCAAAAAGGTTTTCATAAAATACAATGGTCAAGATTTTTCCCCAACCAACAAAAACTATCAAATCACAGATTCAAGAAGGGCTATAAATTTCAAGTGAAATAAATATAAAGAATACCACTTTATTCTTAGACACATCACATTCATACTGCTGAAAACCAAAAAGACAACATCTTAAAAACAGCAGAGGGGGTGAGGAATTCATTGCTTTCATAGGATCAACAAAATCAAAACCAGAAGAGAAAAGAATGAGATCTTCAAAGTATTGGGGGGGGAAAAGACTGCCAATTTAGAGTTCTATACATGATAAATATGTATTTTATAAGTAAAGGTAAAATAGAAAAACTTTCAGAAAAACAAAAGATAAAAGAATTTGTTAGCACTAGGTGGACACTAGATGAAATACTGGAAGACAAAAGGAAAATAATCCCAGTTAGAAGCTTATATATGCATAAAAAAATGAAGAGCAATGATTTTAGTACCAGGAAGTAGCATTCTGCTGTAGCAGATTCCAACAATGTAGAAGTAGTTTTAGAATTGGGCAACAGCTAGAGGGCCAAAGAATTTTGACCTGCATGGTGATAAGAAGAACCTAGATTCTGGTGAAAGCTCAGAAGGAAATGAAGAATAGAATAGAGAAAATGTCTATTAGCTTAGAGAATACATATGTTGCCATAAACACAGTGTTTATGCTGTAAACATGAATATTAAAGACAGGGGCTCAGACAGAAGTGATGAACACGTTATTAGAAACTGGAGGAAAGGTGTCTCTTGCTATATAATGTCAGAACATGGCTGTATTGTGTCTTACCGTTGTGTGAAAAGCAGAAGCTGTAAGCAATGAACTTGTTATGTTTAGCTGAGAAGACTTCCAAACAAAATGTTGAAGGTGTGGCCTGATTTCTTCTTGCTGTTTAGAGTAAAATGTGAGAGGAAAAAGATAGATTAAGGGGAAAAACTGTTAAACAAAAAGAAACCAGCACTTGATGATTTGAAAAATTCACATCTATTCAGATTGCAAAGTATGCTAATGTCAAGAGATTCACTGTCAGAAAACTGTGCTCTGAGACAAGGCCAAGGATGGGACTGGAAAACTTTTTGCTGAAGAAATTAGGTGTGTGACTCATGGGTCCCCTCAACCATTTCAGCAGAAGCCAGAAATAGAAATAGAGTTATCTAGGAAATATCTGTGAAGGATCTTTTGCCTAATGTTATAGACTCTTGTGATATATGTGGGAGATCCACAAAGTTGTCAAGAATGTTATAGCAGCAGAAATACTGCCAGCTTCAACTAAAAGGGACAGAACCAGGACAAAATGAAAGAAGGCTGTCAGACTTCCAAAATTTTGCAGTCAGGAAATGGGCTGATAGAGTTCCATGGGCTGAGTAGTTCTCTGCTCAACCACAAACATATGCTGCACTGTAATGGAAAGAAAGAATGACTCAAGGCAGAGGTCTGCAGAGCTGCCATGAATGCAGAGGCAGAGGCCATGGAGCTGAGTAGGCCTAGAAGGTAGAACCTCAAGCCACAGAGGATTATTCTCAGACCTTGAAACATAGATTTCAACTTTCTTGGAACCAGTGATCTCTTTATTTCCTCTATTTTCTCCCTCTTGAGAGGTTAATATCTATCATATGCCTGTCCCACCATTATATTTTAGAAGCAGATAATTTATTTTCAAATTTCATAGATGGAAAAGAATTTTTCCTTGGGATGGATTAGACCCAAAGTCTTAGCCATGCCTGATTTAGATGATTTAAGTGATGAAATGTGAACTTTTGAGCTGATGACATTTTTTAACTTAAAGTAAATGGTTGAAACAGGTTGAAATTTTGAGAGATGTTGGGATGAGATGATTGCATTTTGCATGTGGGATGAACATGAATATTTGGGAGGGGGCAAAGAATGGACTGTTATGGCTTAAATTTTGTCTCCCCAAAATTTATATTCTCTCTTCTTTCCATACCTACTCTCTTGGAGGGCTCATCCATTCTTATGGCTTTGCCATGGCAGGACAGTGATGACTTCCAAGTGCTAATGTCCAATCCAGCCTTCTACCCTGAACTTCAGATACATAAATATATCTGCCTACTCAGTATCCCCGCTTGTCTAAAGCAGGTTGTGTGCTACTCATTTACCTCTTTCAGCCTTCCCAAACAGATAGTGACAATTCTATCTTTCCAGTGGCTCCAGATTTTCTTTTAAATGGCTTTCTATCCTTTTCCTCACCACATCTAACTTATCAACAAATCCTTTTGGCTTTAGCTTCAAAATATCATCTGAATTCATCTACTCTTCTCAGTCTTCACTGTAGCATCCTGGTCTAAGAGCACATATAATCTCTTACCTTGTATTATTGCAAAAGTTTCCTGACTCCATTTCCATATTTTCCCTCCCTATTTTATATTCTCAAGACAGTAATTAAAATAATTCTGTTAAAATGTTGATCAGATAATCTTATTCTCCTGTTAAAGCCTTCAAACTACTTCCCATCTCATTAAAAGTGAAAGCTAATTATCATTCTATTTGCCTATGAAGCACTGCACAATCCAGTCTTACTCCCATGTACTACTTTGACTTTGTCTTCAAAGCTGGCCTTCTTCATGTCATTGGAATATACTAGGTAGTGTTCTTCTTTAGGGTTTTTCCAAATGATTCTCACTCTGACTGGCTTTCCTTTCCAAACACATCAACATGATTCACTCCCTCACCTCTGTTATATCTTTATTCTAAATCTACATATAAATGAAGACTCCCTTGTCTACTCTAGGAAAATTTACAACCAAACTCTGAATTCCCTCTCTTTGAGCTATTTTCTGCATCACAAATTACCTACATGAATTTGACCAATTATATATTTACTTATTTTACTTTTTCTTGTTTGCTGCACACACACACACACACACACGGTTGTAAGCACTATTGAAGGCTGTAATTTTTGTTTATTTGCTAACTGCTGTCTATATTTACTACACCTAGAGTAGTGCCTGTCATGGAGCCAGGGCTCAATATACACTGTTGAGCAAATGAATGAAGGAATTAATAAGGTGATAGAGGAACAAATTAATCCTCTTCTGGTAAGTCCCATTACATTGAGGGGTTATTTTTCTATCACCACTTCTAGCCCTAAAATCCTTTTATTTCACATTTGTTACTTAACTGGTAAATTCATATTTTATACCTCTTCAATTATAATTACTGTGTTCTTCCTTCTAAACTAACCACAGTGAGGAACAAACAAAAAAAACTTATTTAGTTCTAGAAAGAAAATATAGTATTGTACAATGAAAATAACTAACATTTGTTTTGAGTGCTTACTAAGCGTTAGGTGCTGTTCTAAGTACTTCATAAGTATCAACTTACCAAATCCTCACGAAATCCTTAGGCAAGGTCACATAGCCATTTGTTGTAGAACATAAATTCAAACACAGGAAATCTATCTCCAGAGCCAATATGCTTAGCACCATCACTATAAGGCCTCTCTATTTTTATGTTATAGAAAATATTATTATTCCCATTTTAAAGATGAGGAAATTGAGGCACTAGATGGTAAAAATTTCCACTTTTATAAAGCTGATAAGTATAAAGCTAAAGCCAGGCTTTTACCCACAATGTATACCAACTCCCAGTACATTATTCTTTAAGAAAAGGTGAACACGGTAATGTGCACTAGATAAATCTATCCATCCATGCATTCATTTCCCTAGTCATCCAGACAGTCAGCATATATTTGTTGAGCACCTATTATGGCAGCAGACTCTATGCTGTTGCTGGGAATCAAAGGTAAACATAACAGACATAATCCTCAAATTCTGGGAGTTTGAAATCCAGGAAGGCAATATTTGGGAGTACTTAGAAAATTAAGAACAAGACAATCATTTCAAGCATTCATAGTAAGCTATTTATCATAATAGCATGTTTTGGTGCCCAAGAGACTTATTCAAATATGTAATACACTTATTTATTTTTATATATACATATATATAGTGGCTACACTAATAATAAATTTTGTGCAACATTAATTGCGTTTTTGATACTCACAGGTGGAAGATTAACATTCACATAGAATAAGACAGTAACTAGGAGAAACAGTATACCATTTTATTTCTGGTTAAAAAAAAATTCCTAACTGGAAACAACAGCGGATGTCTAAGAAACGGCATTTTTAAGCACTAAGTACATCTATTTTCAGAGCATTTTCACTCATGGAAAATTAGCTGCTTTTCTCTAGTAACCTCTGAGAATGGACATTATAAATATAGTGGAATGACACTTGGGAGTCCTATGAAAAGAAAAACAAATAAATAGTTCCCCTTCCGCTAAGAGTACCAGTAAGTAAACAGATCACATAAAACCATGTGCAATTATAGCTCTTCTGATATTTTGGAACTCTTCTAAATATTTATGTTCTAGCAAGGGTCAAGAGGTGAAGAGGAATTACATATGCTGCCCTACTACATAATCATATTGAGGCAGTGCTATTTCTAATACTGTCCTGTGGTTGGTGAAATGTGGAGGCTAACCATCTGTCATCAATAATGCTGTCAAAAAGATTTGGAAAGCATCTGATTGGTTTTTGGCAGGATGCTATCTGTTAAAATATTGTTGGAGGCAAACCTGGGAAGTTCTGATGCATTTAAAGGAGACACAAATGTCTCAGCACATGGGCAGCCTGATACTGGGATGGCAAAGTGTTTTATTTAGCAGAGGCACAGATTTCAGTGCAAGTCAATAAAGAAAAGAAGTATTGCTGTGTTTGTATATTCAAGCATATATGCTAGGCTCCACAATAGAGCACTTTTAGGCGCTCTGAAAAGATGGCATTGGGAGGAAGCATCTGTTGAACGTATTAGGGAAAACTCCTTTTGCATCGAAGCAAAAGCTGGAGCATAAGAGAGATTAGAGGAAAGGCCTGATTAAAAATTAGGCTTAAGGAGACATGAAAGCAAGGTTCTGCTTACCAGCCACAGAGAAAGCATTTTGGTAAAACTATGCCATTTCAGACACCAAGGTGTTAATATCCGATCAGAAGAAGAGAAAAAAAAATCACTAGATTCATCTACCTTAGTCAGCAAGCCTAATAAGCACCCAAGCACAAAGATTTCAAAACAAACTGATTTTAAATACAGAAATACTGACAATGAGGGCCCCAGTTAATCTGTGGTTACCATATTGTATCAATGGAGTATGATTGTAAGCACTTTTTATTAAAACATTAGAAACGTTTTTTGGTGGAAAAGATAAAGTGTGAGAGAGAAAAATTATGCTACCTGAGAATTTTTCTCCATTTAGAATAAATTTGAAGAAATCATTTAGACTTTTAAAAAAATAACTCGATTGGTGGAAAGAACTCTGGCATTTAATAAAACAAAAAGAATTTTTTTTTTTTAATTCTGGCTAACACTCTGTGGAATGTAGTCAAGTCTGTACCTCATTTTTTTATTTCTATAAAGTAGGGATAACAATGTCAATTTCACAGGATTATAGTGAGGATTTCCTATGAGAAGTAAAAAAAAAAAAGGAAATATTTAATGCAAGGTCAAATCAAGTTTGAACATAATTTGAATTTTCTTAAATAGCATATGTTATATATATGCATATATGTACATATATAGGTAATAATTACCCTTAAATGGAACATCTTCCTTCCCGGGAATATACAAGAAAGAGATAAGCGCTCATCAATCTGTATTGATTTAATGAAGCCTGATTGGAAGGTGGGAGAGGAGTTAAACATCTTCAGGATTAGGGGCCTTTCTAGTTTACATAGCTTTATGTTCGATTTATCATTTATTTGTATATGTCTTTTAAATAGTTATTAATACATTTCAGTGACGTGTGTGTGTGTTTCTTGATCCATTTGTAAATCAGAAATTCTTTTGCCACTGATAAAAAGAATGAAAATTGTTTCATCTACATCTTTCAAGTGCATTTGATTGCCAAATTATTAGTAAGGATCTAAAAAGAGAACTACATGAGAGAAGATGGAAAATGTGTCTATCATCAATCTTTCACATACTCAAAGGAGGGAAAAAAGAATGTTTTCTTTCAACATCAGTGTATGCCTTGGGGACATGGTGCTCTATCAAGAAAAGGCAAGAGGAATTCAATACCACCAGTGGAAAACAGAAAGTAATGAGGAAAAAGCAATGTCTTATGGGATTTGCAGACGAAACACACACACACACACACACGCACGCACGCACGCACGCACGTGCACATTTATTCCTCCCTTCCCGACTCAGTACCTTTTCTTGTAACACAATTCTGAAACACCTTCTTAAATAATGAGTAGGGAATGTGCTAAGAAATAAAGATTGATTTTAGTCTTATTTTAGATTAAGTGTTAAAACACACATGTACTCAATAAATAAATCCATTAATTTCCTTCAAATTATGTGCTACTGCTGCATTTCCAAACTACACAAATTTTTTTTTTTTGGAGATTTATTTTTGTGAACAACTGTTTTCTTTCAAAAGTAAGAAAAACCCAGAGTTTGCTCTAATTATGTATGTATTTGCATATGTTCCAGTAAAGACAGAGCTCTATCAACCCCTTGGAAGGGAAGAACAGTTAGTAAACTCAAAAACAACATTTGTATTCCTTAAGTAATTACTTACTTAATGCCTTCTCTCGATTATAGCTTTAGAAAATGAAAATATCTTTTATTTTTTTATTTGAACTTTCCACATTTCTTATATCCTAGACAAAATAGACAGTTTTATTTAAACAATAAACAACTAAAAAAAAAATCACCCTGAGAATACACATACAATATTACTATATCAAGCAGCATAAGCCATCCAAAAAAATTAATAGTTAAATTTCATTTTAATGAATACATAGGTGTGTGTCACATTTCAGACTGCAGGAGCTGAAGACAAACAGTCACAATCCAAACTTTTCTCAGTAGTAGATTAACAAGGGGAAATGAGTAAACTGAAGCACTTAGGCAGAGGAGGCTTTATAAATATGACAGCTAGCATTCAGTGAGCACTTACTATGTGCCAGCCACTGTTTTAAGCACTTTACATGTTTTCATTGATTCAATCCTCACAACAGCAATCATTTAAGGTTACAGAAAAACAAAAGGGTAAGTAACTTGATCAAGGTCACCTAGTTGCTAGAGTCAGAATTCAAACTCAGGCTCAGGGTGATTCCAAGGGCTTCTGGGCCACAAATATCCCTTCATAGACAAACATTTCCAAATCCAAGCTCACAAATTGTATTTATAACTTGTTTTGAATTACTGTGTTTTGGAAGCATTGGTGTGGACAGAGAATCAATGAAATGTTTTAGATGAGAACAGATATGTGTTGACTGTTGTTAGGCAGGGTTCTCTAGAGAAACAGAATAAATAAGACATCTGTATGTACAGAAAGAGATTTATTTTAAGGAATTGGCTCAGCGATTGTGGAGGAGGCTACCAAGAACAAAATCTGCAAGGTAGGAAAACAGGCTGGCAATCCAGGGAAGAGTTGCAGTTCTAGTTCAAAGGTGGCCTATTAGAGGAACTCCTTCTTTCTCCAGGGAGGTCAGTCTTTTTTCCAGTTAAGGCCTTGAAATGATTGGATGAGGTCCACTCCCATTATGGAACACAATCTGTTTTATGCAAAGTCTAGTGGTTTAAATATTAATTTCATCTAAAAGATACTTTCACAGAGATATCTAGATTACTGTTTGACCAAATATCTGGGTACTGTGGCCCAGCCAAGTTGATATGTAAAATTAACCATCACAGTTGTTCACATGTGTGTTTGCATATTTGTATGCTATGGCTGAAAACAAATTATTAATAATAAACTCTTTAACAGAGAAAAAGAGTTAGCCATCTCCAAAAAAAAAACACCTCTAAGCACTTACTCTTTTCGAGAAAATGCACTGGATATCTGGACTATAACGAAAGTACCGAGTTCAAGGCTCTCACAATCCGGGTAGGGATAGGTCAAGGAGAGAAAAATAGACATGTATACAATCAACTGTGCTATACTGTAACAATGTATACATTGTAACATAATGTAAGCATCGTGGGGACAAACTTCTGCAGGGAGGTAAGAGAAAGATTAATGTATTTCATCATCCCCACCCCTAAGCCTGAGAAGAATCTCCAAGAGGAGATGCTTGAGCCCAGTAAGGAGCATGAGGACTCTACCACCAGGGAACAATGCTGAGGACCAAAGATGTGATGACACAAACGCAGACAGGAGTTTAAGGATTTGTGGGAAATCCAGCGAAGTGGGAGCACAGCATTCTTGATGGCGCAGGAAAGATTGGAGTAAGTCAAAGTATAAAGTTTGGACTGTATTCCAGAGCTAATGGGAAATTGCCGAAGTTTCCAGCTGAGAGAATGACATAATCATGAATGAGTTTCAGGAAGATTCTATTAATGGCAGAAGGAGAAACAAAAGAGAGACAGGAAGATGGAGGCAAGAAAACCTAATTTAAGAGAGAAGATGACTTGAACCAGGATAGTAAGATTGACAGGAAAGACTCACAGGCAATTTTTTAAATTAAAATTGACATACATTTAATTATGTGCAATATATAACAGAGAAGGAATTCTTTCATTCAACAAACGTATTTTGAATGCTTACTGTGTGTTTGGATCTCTGGCAAAAAAAAAATGGGACTATAAAGATGAATAAGAGGATATTAACAAACAGTTACAATGTGTGACAAATATAGCAATAGAAGAAAATGCAGGATATTAACATGGCAGAGAAGAGTCAAGAAGGACCACATAGAGGAGGGGACTCCTGGCCTGGATCGTGACAGATGACTGACAGCCCAAGAAGACATGAGTGATAAGAGCACTCCAGGAAGAGAGGTAGAATTCAGAAAGGAGTTAGGTGTGGGACATAACTTGCATTCAGGCATCATAGATGCAGGAGATATACAATGGGGAAGAGAGTAAGGAGAGGAAGAGGCCAGGTTGGGAAGAACCTTACTTGTGTTTTATTGGAAGACATTAATCAGAGACATGGAGTGGTCTGAGAGTTTGGGGAAAAGCATAGAAGATGGATTAATAGGGTAAACTAGCTGGGAGGTGTATGAGTTTCCTAGAACTGCCATAACAAGATTACCACAAAGCTAGTGATTTAAAACCAGAAAAATTTAATCAAGGTAGTAACAGGGCCACAGTCCTCCTGAAGGCTTTAGGGGAGGGTCTTCCTTGCCTGTTCCAGCTTCTGGTGGCCCCTCACATTCCTTGGCTTGTGGCTGCATCCCTCCAATCTCTGCCTTTCCAATCTCTGCATCCCTCCAATCTCTGCCTCGGTCTTCACCTGACTTCCTTCTCCATACATGTCTCTGTGTGTCCTTATCTGTCTCTTATAGAACTCTTTCATTGGATTTAAGGCCCACCCTAATCCAGTATGACCTCTTCTCAATCCTTTCCTTAAGTATATCTGCAAAGATCTTATTTCCAAATATAGTCAAATTCTGTGGTTCTGGGTGGATTTGCATTTTTGTGAAACACTATTCAACCCACTACAGGAATCCACTGTAGCAACACAGGCAGGAGTTGATAAGATCTGAGATAAGAACAGAGTAGAAGAGATAAAGAGGTAGGCAGGAGGTCACAATAAACAAAGTCATGATTCGCTGAAGTGGAATAAGAAATAAAATTCAGAATTGAGGACAAGTCCAGTGTTTCTATCTGGAGAAACCAGCTAGATTTGGGTACTATTGGTTGAGACAGAAATGCTAAAAGTAAGAACAGATTTGAGAGATGGATTTGGGGGTGCAGAGGATGTATTCATCTCTGAATACATCCTCTTCTCTGTACAGTACAGAGAAGAGTACAAAGTACATCTGTACTTTGTTTTAAACACAAAGTAAAGTGCTTTGAGTGAAGCTATCCTCAAAGGAAAAGAAAGTTTTAAAGTGACTTAGATTGTTGGGTGGGTGGTAATGCCATCAACTGTGATTGGATGAATAATGGAATAAAGACTTTTTTGGGGGGGAAGAAAATAAGCTTTGAAAATGTTACATTTGAAGGGTATGTGGTATATGCAAGGGAAGAAGTAGAAGATAAAAAAGGAAATATGCATTTGGTGTTCTGAGGAAGAACTGACACTGTTTAGCAGTTTGACAGCAGAGAGTGCACATCTGATAGAGACTAAGACATGCAGAAAGGAACAAGGCTTGTCAGCCAAGCTAAGAAAGGAGTTTCAATAAGGGAAGACCGGTTATTAAAGACTCAAAAAAGATGAGACGGAGGGCAATCTCATCTCATGGTATTAGAGATCATCGTTTGCCTCTGACAAAGTGGCTGAATTATGGCGTGGTGCCCATGCCATGCTGCAGGTAGATGAAGAGTAAGCAAAGACTTAAGAAGTGGAGACACACAGCACCGTTAATTGAGAAATTAAGTTGTTAAAACAATTTGTACAGCAAGATCCAAACTAAAGATCTATGTATCTGTGCAAAGACTAGAACTACACACATTAAAAATTGCTAACATATTTTTAGTTTTATTTACTAGTACCGGTTATTATAAGAACTTTGCATGCACTTACATTAACTTGTTTAGTTTTTACAGCAATTCTCTGCTGTTATGCATTTTGCACGAAAAGGGGAAACAAAGGTACAGAGAGGTGCAATTACTTGGCCAAAGTCATACAACTGGTTTGTGACGGAGCCAGAATTCGAAACCCGAGTTTAACTCCAGAGACTGCTCACTTAAGCCTCCATCATTCTAGCAGGTTCTTCTAGGTGGTAGGATTGTGAATGGTATTTATTTCTCTTCTTATAACTCTTAAGCATTTTGCCAAATTTTCTATATTACTTTTACAATAAAAAAAGATCCAAGGAACATTTTTTTTTTTTAAAGTGGAGCTAATGAGTGTACATCTTTCAAAGATATGGAAGGAAGAGAATACTGTAGTGATTTGATGAGTAACATTAAAGAGAAATTATTGATTTTTTTTTCATTTTTTCCTTAAGGATGACAAATCTATTTGAAGGCTAAAGATAGTCGGGGGAGAAAAAGAATTAAAGACACAAGAAAGAAAAGATGTAAGACGGGTTCTGATATTTGAGTAATGGTGTCTATGCAAGACAAACATGGAAGAACGTTCGAGGCTGAGTGGCAGAGTTCAGAGAGGCCCAGGGTATGCGAGAGGCCAGCTGTGTTGGGGCATCGCAAGGACTCCGGAGCACACCCATGAGAAAGGAAATTAAAGATGCGAGTAATTAGCCTTGGAAAGGGACCAGAGTACCATCAAAAGAACGGAACGGAGTAGAGTTAGTCCAAGATATAAATTTTGAGGTGGAGGGAGTTGAAGTGAAGAAATCTATGATTTTCATGTCTTTTTTTTTTTTTCAGAGGATGAAATAAGTTATAAGATCATCTGATAAAATTGTAGGGGCAGTGGCTTGGCTGACAGTCACTGAGAGGTAAAATTTGGAAAACTTTCAGGTGGGATGGAGAAGTGAGGTGCCAGGGATGGACAGATGTGTTGCCAAGTGGAAAGAGGCTCCATTCTTTCCACTGAAAGAGTAATTTGTTTACTTCCATGTAGGTTCAGAGGAACCTGAAAGTAGGAGTTTCCTCAAAGTAAAAATTGTCTTTTTCACCCCTAGGGTCCAATGTTCAAAGCATAATCTAGAACAAGGTAGTTGCTATTAATTTTAAAAGCATAGAATAGAGCTTCTCCAATCATTATTAGCTTGTGGATAAAATGGGGCACAGAAATAGCAGCAACTCTGGGTTCCCTGGTTCTTGTTTCTGTGCTAAATATTATAGGACTTCCCAGCCAAAGTCATGGAGTCACAAAATGCCCCAAGAGAGCAGGTATGATGCTTACAAAGGATACAAGCAAAACATGCGTAGTGGCAGAATGAGCCCTAACACTGTTCTCAGGGCAGGAAGTTGAACTAGATTTCTTAATACTTTGACAACACAATATGTCTATAAGCCTACCAAACAGACCAACTGACGTAATTTGATTTTCTACTTCTTTTCCACTTTGTGTCATAAAATCAGTTTCAAGGAAACTCACCCACCTCTATTTGATTTTGCTGCCACCAGCATGTCTAGAAATCGTTGAGAGGGTCAAAACAATGTTTGATAGCAAGGCTGATTTGACATGAAGTCAAAACAGACGACGTAAAATATTTCTCTTTTTTTGTCCACTCAATGCCAAATAACCCATTCAACTGATTGTGGCAGGAAAGAGAAGGAGAATGGGGTATGAGCCAAATAATTTCATTGTCTTTTTTTTTAACTAAGCAGGTGAAATTGATAATCAAATCACTGTTGGGTGTTTTGGAAAGGAAGCCTGAACAGGGAAATGGAATATTCTGATCATCCCAGACCATGTAACTTAGTTTCTTTAACAGGCAATTGTGAGTTCGATATCTACTTAAACTTTGTAGAGCACAATTTTCTCAGCAATGTGGAATTGTACTTGAAGATTAAGGTTCTTTTATTAGCATATGGCCACGAAAGCTTTCTGCTAATAAAGTTTTATTACATTGTGACTTATTTGAATTTGTAGCCAGGGCTCTGATCCTCAATCATAAGCCTTCAGGAAAAGGTCTGGAAAAGATGTTCCTATTAAACATGCCACTTCAAGAGTTTGTCACAACGCACCTCCAGGAATGCTTGCTTCCAGGGCTCGTGAGGTCCCACAGATAGCAGGAGCTTCCAGAACATGCCGTATCTCTTCATCAGTTGCATATGATTAAGTCTCCAAAAAACAATTAAAATTTTAAAAGTTATAGTCTCCCTTAGGAAAAAAATATATAAATGTTTTCCAACACTACATACAGAGACCTTGAGCACTGATTTATGCATCGTTCCTTTCAAAAAGCTGGGGTGGGGGGTGGGGGGTGGAGCTGAGGATGGAGAGTTTAACTCTGGAAATGTACCCAATTCCCAACTGTCACATTTGTTTCCTTCCCAGTCTGAATTTCTGTGACCAGTTGTAAAAGGCACAGTCAACCCATCCTAAATAACCAATGCTGGGAACATTTATTATACCTAGTTCCTTAAATTATGAAAATGGCAAGTACATAAAATTTTCTATGTAAGTGCTTCTGTGATTTACTTAGCGAGCATCCTGAGCTAAGTAGGCACTGAATGGGCTCTACTGCTGGGTTACACACATCAAAATTTAATTAAGTCTCTGACCTAACATCCCCTTGGTTTCATTGATTAGGGAAGTCACGGGTGGACCACATCATTCTCAGGAGGGCCGTACAATTGTGAATTCTGAGCAGGCTCTATATATTTTTTGCCAGAGTGTTCAAGTCTCATTAGATTATTATGAGTGTTATAGCTGTGCTAATCTTTTTCTAAGAAATGAACTTTTAAAATTGCACATTTTAAAAGTGACTCGTAGAGTTACCATGGCAGCTTCATTATAATACACAGAGCGGAACATTATCACAGCTATGCCTGATCTATCCAGGGTTGTCAGGAAATGAGAATTCCACATAAAGTGCATTCTCCGGTAGGATTCATAAAACTTGCCAGATCAAATGCGGAGACTTTCAGTTTAACAGTTTCAAATGAAAAGCTTTCTATCACGTACTGCACACAACTCTGTTTCCTTAAACGCATTCTTGATGACTCGGGGTCTCTGTTATCAATGACTTACTGTATTTAGAGGCACACACAGAGTGCTGTTGGGTTTTTATAGTCTCCTTTTTTTTTCATTTATATGTTCATTTTTTTTGAGACGGAGTCTTGTTCTGTTGTTCAGGCTAGAGTGCCATGGCATCAGCCTAGCTCACAGCAACCTCAAACTCCTTGGCTCAGGCAATCCTCCTGCCTCAGCCTCCTGAGTAGCTGGGACTACAGGCGTGTGCCACCACACCCGGCTAATTTTTTCTATTTTTAGTAAAGACGGGATCTCGCTTTTGCTCAGGCTGGTCTCGAACTCCCGACCTCAAGCAATCCTCCTGCCTCAGACTTCCCAGAGTGCTAGGATAACAGTTGTGCCACCATGCCTGGCCAGTCTCCTTTTTTTGACTTGTTTCCATGCTGCTTGTATTGACCGGGGACAGTCTGAGTCATTTCAGACCCTAAGAGAGTGGTCTTTGGCCCCCACCTCCCAGCAAGGATAGATTTATGTAGATTTGTCACCTAGATAGCCCAGGTCCCTTACTGGATGTCTGATACCCAGAAATGGCAGATGGGTTCTGACACGCAATGCAATTGGTTCCTGGGTCGTCTTTCTAGAGCCAGGACTGGTATTTCGTACTGACTTCCTGATTCTCATAGTCTAAGATACCCATCACACCTTGCCCATCCCTGAGGTTCACCATGTTCTGATGGACTAGTCCTTAACTTCCCTGGAGTGAGTTCCTTAAGTACATCCTTACGTAGAAGTTTCTAGGGCTCTGAATAAGGGCCTAACACTCAACATTCATCATGATACTTAACATTTATAGGCCCCAGTTTTTCTCTAAAATAATGTGAAGATGAAATGTGATTATATATATAGAATGTGTAGCACACATGTGTAGCACAATCTCTGATTCATAGGTAGAATTCAATAAATGAAAGCAATCACATGTGCAGAACTTGATAGAGGTCATGGATAAAAAGATTAATGAAAAGTTTCATTGTAAAGATTATTTTCGGATCCTGAAGTTTTATTTTGGTGTAAATATTGAGCCATGAAATCATTATTTAGTTATCTGGGTGGTATCTTTTTGTTGGTACCATATAAAGTATGCTAGTATGAAATTTGTTTCATCTATAAGTAAACTGGTAATGAAATTAGAGGTTACAGGTATGTAACATAATGCATTGAGCACAAATTGTGGTGGTGGCTTAGTAAAAAGATTGTGATTTTGGCTGTAAAGGGAGCCCAGTTCACTTCTTGCCTGAAACACTAACACAGGTTTCTAGCCTTGGGGCGTGACTCATTATCTCAGATGGTCTGTTTTCTTATCTCTAAAGTAAGGATAATACCTCCTTCTAGGATTAGGAAAAAAAAAATAAGAAAGTTTTATACATAGTAAGCACATAATGAAGTTATTGTTATGGATTTAATTTCTAGAGATAATCACATTTAACACATTGCCACATTAGAAAAAAAACTTTTTCCCTGGGGCTACGGTGTTTTATTAAAACAAAATGATCCTTTCTAATTTGTTATTTTTTATTGTTTTCTGTGCATGAGTTACATACAATGCAATCCACGTTTTTAGAATTAAATTGTCAATATTAATTGTAACAATAAGAACATCAACAAGTAAGATTTTCATGAACCAACTGAAAGGTTGGTTTCATGGGGTTTTTCACAGGGTTTTGTGAAGCAAAACCCTGGGCTCAAAACTCAACCAGAATTAAATACAACTCACTTGACAGTCAATGTGTTAAAATGAGAAGTTCATTTTTGTGCATTCAGATGCAACTAAAAAATAAAATCTGAATTCACACCTGGCTGAATACGCAGCTCACCAGAAAGACTGATTATAGTTCTCTATGATTGCTAAAGCAATATTACATATTACAAGTTAGAAGAACACTTCCCTCCCCTGCTTGTCCTTAAGTGTAGAAAATAGTAAATATATCGAAGAGATTGACATTCACCACCCGCTGGCTGAAAAAAATCAACCTCTCCCCTGCCTTCTCTGCTTTTCTCATTTCGTTCAGGGTTTCCTCAAATGGTACCTTCGCAACTGACCTTAAAATTGCAACCAACCCTGCTCTCTGTGGTCCATCTCACTTCCAACCTAATATGCCACTTATCTTTTCTTTTTGGTGTTTATTGTCTGTGCTCCCCCTTCAAGGATATAAGTTCCGCGAGGATGGATAGAGATTTCTTTTTTGCTGATGTATCGCAAATACCTAAAGCAGTGCCTGACATTGAATGTTATTTCTTGCATATATGAACAAAGTTTTAGTATTGTTTTGCAGAGACTCTTCAGAAAAAAGAAAAAATGACAAAAAATTAGTAGTAATTTTTGTACTGAATTTATAAAAGTTATTTAGGGCTAATTTTAATGAATAAATTAAATTATTAATTTAAAAAAATTAAGCTAAAACAAACAGAGCCATTTTTTACATCGTTTTGAGCTTTTTTTTTTTTTTTCCAACTGAAACTGTTTGTTTTAGTTCAGTTGTACTCTGTCTTCATTTGGTCATTCAGGAGTAATGTTTTCTGCATAGCTATGAAGAACTTGGGTGATGTTTGACTTTCTTTTGTCAATTAGATTTCCTCAAAGACATGACCTTCCATGCCTGCCCACAGAGAATTAACTTGGAGTTCTGTAATCTTGAGAACTGTAAATACCTGTGGTCATTGATGTTGAGTCATAGGACAGTGTGTTATAGGGAATAAAACATTTAGTGTTTCTATGTAGCTTTGCAATGATGGCCTACATCAGGCTTTCTCAAACTGTGTATGTACATTAGTCCTCCCTTATCCACAGTTTCACTTTCTGAGGTTTCAGTTACCCAGGGTCAACCACAGTCCAAAAAGATTACACAGAAAATTCCAGAAATAAACAATTCCTAAATTTTAAATTCTATGTCATTCTGAGTAACTGGTGAAATCTCTTGCCATCCCTGCTCTGTTCAGCTCAGGACCTGAATCCGCCTTTTGCCCAGCATATCAACCCCGCACAGACTACCTGCCTGTTAGCCACTTAGTAACACGCTTAGCTATCAGATTGATTGTTGAGTTATCTCAGTGCTCATGTTCAAGAAATCTTTATTTTACTTTTATTACAGTGTATTTTTATAATTGTTCTATTTTATTAATAGTTATTGTTGTTAATCTCTTATTGTGCTTAAGCTGACAAATTAAGCTTTATCATATAGGTGTGTATATGTACGAAAAAACAGTATATATAGAATAATCGGGTACCATTGTTGGTTTCAGGAATCCACTGGTCTTGGAACACATCCCCTGAGGATTGAGGGGTGGCTACTCTGTATGTAAATCTCCTGGCAATCCTATTAAAATGCACATTGTGAATAGGTAGATCTGGGGTAGGGCCCTAGATTCTGCATTTCTAATCAGCTTCCAGCTGATGATGATACTATTGATACAAAAACAAAACAAACAAAACAAAAAAACACGTTTTGAGGAGCAAGAGTCTAGATTAAAAATTTTTGTTGGCATTAGCCTCTTTCCTTCTCAATTGAATTTCAATTTGATTTCTTGAAGGGCAGCAGGGAGAGAACTTACACACTTTTTTTCATCATTTAAAACCCAAGTCCACTAACATTTTTACTCAATATTATTAAGTATGGATTTCAAGTTTGCATATAGTAGCGTTTACTATAAAATAGGAGAGTGTTACTTTTTTAGGAATGATCTAAGGACAGGTGTAGGCTTTATTCTTTAATGAGGTTCAAATTTAGCACTGTAATGAAGCTCACTGAAAAAGTAAACCAGGAAATGGCAGATTTGTTTTGATAGAGACCAAGAATTTTAAGTGTGTGTTGGCTTTACACTGTCTTTGAAACTGTGCTATGAAAACACAGGAACCAGGAAATGAGCACAGCCAAGCAATTCCATTCTCTAAAGATGTCAAAATGAGTTCTCTGCGATATCCAAATGTTCCTCTTTCGGAAGTGAAATGAGGAAAGGCCCATATTATTTGTAGCTGAGTAAACCAAGAGTGCTTTATTCTCTTGTAAATCAGTTACAATTCCTAAAATAAAAGCATCCTTCCTCCTGAAGAACAGCTGCTACATCTCTTATTCTAGCCAGGCTTTGTTATCTCTGAAAGTGGGCAGGAGGACTAATAAAATTAATTTTCCTTTGTTTCTTTCAGAAAAAAGGAACTAGCTTAGAGAACGGAAGAATAGGGGTATGTATGTGCAAGAAAGTGACTGGTTTTGATGCCCAGGCATGTCACAATTTCTTGTTTTGACTCAAGAATTAGAGAACAGTGATTGCTTTGACCCACTGCCCTGTAGTGGGCTGGTAGGAGTTTGCCATTGGTCACTGGGAAATCAAGTTGCATATTTCTGCTGACCAAGCATTCTCCTGGCTATTAGTAATTGTCTTCATTTGGAGTTCACTTTTATGACTCAGTGCAATCCTCATATTTGGGCTGGGCAGAATTGAAGTTCTCACCTTAATTCAACCTGATGCAATCAAACTGGAAACAAACAGGTTATTTCTCTTTTTCTCAAATATTTTGGTAATATCACTGTGACTGGAGCAGTTAGGCAAACTTAAAGCAGAAAATAAGAAAATCATGGCTTGACTTGGGATTTTGATGTAGAACAGTGTAAGAGCTCTTAAGGTCACACTATTGCACTGACACTAAAGAATTTACCTTTGAAATAGGGTAAACTGAGATTAAAATTTGCATGCAACAAATTAGATGTAATATCTCAAGATCTCATAATTCTCCTTTCAAAGAACATCTGTTTTCTGAAGGAAAGCTGACAGACCATATTGCAACCAGCAGCTGAGACCTTTTATTATGAAATCAACCTCAGTAGTCAATGCAACACCAAAGCAGTGATTCTTTACATAGGAATCATACCTAGTATCCATTGAAATTACATAGGACATTGGTATAATTTAGTGGGAGAGGTATATTAACTTTCATCAGATTGTCTTATGGTCTTGTGATTCTCCCAAAAGAGCGATTTCACTAGTCTATCAACCTTTAAAACATTCATGACTTCGAGCTAAATATCCCATTTCCAGGGATTAATCTTACATAAATATTCATCCTAGTCAACAAAATTGGTACATAAAAAAGTTTCCTTCTGTATTGTTGGCAGTTGTGAAAAAATAGAAAGAACTTAAATATCCATCAATAGAAAATATTTTAAAATATTATAGCATATTTGTATTATGGAAGACTATGCTGAGATTAAAAATAATAAGGCTCACATAGAAAGCTGTGTAAGATGTATTGTTAACTTAAGAGTCATTCGTTCATTAGATAAACAATTAAGCATCTCCAATGTTCTAGACACTGTTTGTACTAGTGAATAAATACTGATCTCCCTTTATTTTTATGATACTCGAAGTCTAGAAGAGATCAATTTGTATTTATAATATGTAAATAAAAGTATAAATGTTAGTGATTGCTTGCAGGTGTGTATTTGCATATACATATCAAAACTCTGGGAGGATACACAAGAAACAAGATTTTTAAATCTGTGATTCGAAAAGGAGAAAATGAGAAGAGACTTTTTAAAATTTTGTTTAAATTTTATTTAAAAGCATATATACCTTTTGTAATACTTAAATGAATATTTTTAACCATTTATTTAAAATTCTGGGGGAAAATGTACTACTCTTAAACTGAGTGTGATTCGAGTTGTCACAGTCTTCATACAATAACAAACAACACGTATGTTCTGGATTTTTCTTTAAAAACTCTGTTCTTTTTTTTTGATTGGTCTTAAACAATCAGTTCAATCATTGTCTTGTATTTAAGATAATTTTTTTAACTGTCCACGGGGTCCCTGGTGTGCTCTGTTGTAGCAGTGGTTACCCACGAACTTCCTTCTTCTCCTTCTTCTTCGGGGATATTACTGGCATTCAGATAGTTTTCCGATCCACGGAGTCATTTGGTGTATGAAACACTGACATCAACCCTGGAAGAATTACCAGTTACTTGGGTTAAATCTGCAAGTCTTTTATTCAGTATCTAACCACCAACCACATGCCCTTGGAGACCTTTTCTGCTATGTGTTCAATTCCTTGAATACATTTTTTTTTTTAACTCTCTAATGCTCAGGTCTTTCTATTTGAGTATTATTTATATCATGTTTTACTAATGTAAGTCTTTTCGGGGTGGTCTTCAAAAATATGCCTATTTTGTGATCTTATTGATCACAGAGTCTTCCATAAAAGTGAAACATCTGTATTTGGTTGAGTGCACTAAGAGCCAAGACAGGAGAGTTACAATAGAAGGGTCCATGAATGGTATTTGAGCATTACCTAAAAAAAATCATAAAATCACATGAAAAAATGACTCTTACATGTTAATCCAGAGGTAGAGACCCCTAATATTCATTATTATCTGATTATCTTCTCCTTCTGGGGACACAAGTGTATCACACTTTGCAGCCACCTTGAGGTTTGGTGGAATCACACACTAGTTCTGGCCAATGGAATGTGTGTATCTAATGTGCATTAATTCCAAGCCAAAACAATTAATAGAGCAAAATCTTCCAACACACCTTCTCATCTTCTTCTCTTCATGGTGAATTTGACAGCTACACTATGCTAGAATATGCAGCTATAAGGTGAAACTGCATAATAGCACCTTTGTCAGCCTGGATCCCTGAGTAGCTTCATGGATACCAGCCACCTTAGAGAGTGATCTGCACCATAAGCATGAGAAATAGGACTGTGTTCTGTTACTAACGGAGACTTCAGTGGTGTTTTTTCCTGATGCATAATCTAGCCTGTTCTGACTAACATAGTCCTGCTTACGCTCAATCACATTTTAGTTACTTTTAATTTAATTGTGTTTAAAATTTGGTTTTTAAGAGTCTGATATGTACTAGGCACTGTGTTTGGTGCCAAGAATACAAAGATAAAAATTTCTAAGCGGAAGGAGCACTTGCATTAGAACCACTTGGAATGCTACTAAAAATAAAAATCCCTGGAATCTCATTCAGATTAATTAGAAGAGAATGTCCTGGTATAGGGACCTAGAACAAGTTCCTCAGATTAGTCTTGGGTATCTTCATGTGTGGCACTGATTTAGTGTTTGATAAGGTCACTTAGGTTATTTGATTTCCATCTATAAATATGAAGGTAAGGGGTTGTAGCTACTTTGTAAAGTATGAAATACCCAGAGGAGTTCTGCTGAACAGAGTGGACCATGATAGCATCATTCAGGCAGATGTTCTGGGCAGGACTATTCCTATGACTATACAAAGACAACTTTGCTTCAAATAAAAGTCAGGTCTCCATTCCCAAAAATGAATGGAAGAGTTAAAGGGATTTTTCACTATAATGGATCTTTGCCTAATTAAATTTTTTTTTAAATCACTGATTTTAAATGACTAAAAGTTTATAATCTTAATTTATAAATTTTAAACACCAATAACAGGGTTGTGGTATAGTGGCTGAGATGGTAATAAATATTTTAAAAGGAGCTTCTTGAACCTGGCTTTAAGTATGGAAGCTAAAAACTATTAATTTTTAAACAGCTACATGTCAAAGGAAATTGAAACGAACGGAAGTCTCACTCTTCTAGCAAGAGTTTTAAACCCTGACACATGCTAAGGAGATGTTCTTGTGTGTGTTGTTCTCAATACGATTATTATGAGCATTCAACACATTCATGCCTTTGTTCTAGTACGGATCCAAATAGAAGGCACTTTGCAGATCAATAAGTAATTATTATACACAGAACTTACTTGTACTATCCCCATCACTTAGCTGTCTGCAGTCTGTCAACCACATTTGGGCAGAATTTAGAATTTGAGTGCTCATAATTGCAAATAGCTTGTCATGACCCATAAAGGATTTTATGAGATGAGAAAGTTCTCTTTTTACTATCCTGATGACAGCAGAAACTAGAATTATCTGGAAGGTAAACAAAAATTTAGCTCACAGGTCTCCGTCTCCAGAACCACTGTATATTGATTTTCTGTCAAGAAGATGTACAGTTCTTGGAGCATGCTGCCTGTATTCTTATGTATTTATGTATTTATTTGCTCATTCATTCATTCATTTTGCAGTGGAGTAGCTGTTGGCTACCAAATTGAATAAGCTTCTCGAGTAACAGCATATATTAAATCCTTTAAAATGTACACTTAATGAAGAGAAGACACTGTTTTAGGAATACGAAATAAAAATCATTATTTCTTGTGGTAGATGGGAGTAGATGGTACCAGCTTGCTGTTAACATTGCATGTGGGTAAATATACATATCAATAACTCATCTAGAAAACAAAGGTTTTGGAATTAGTCAGGATTCTACAGCAGATGTGTCATACTATAGGTACAGTCCAGTGGAAATGGTACCAAGAAATCGCATACTGCTACCTAAATCCCATTTGATCTGTTCCTTTCATACTATTCCCTCCAGGTTCAAGAGAAAGAGAGAGGTGGTCACAGCTCTAGCTTCCTAGGGACAGCTAAGAAAGCACAATGATAGTAAGACAAAAATTTTTTTAGCAGCTCTAAATATAGCATATTTGTGATACGTATTTACATAGTAAAGGTTCTGAGAAGTCCTGCAGAGATGATACAAGTGTTTTAAATTTATCCAACTTTTTAAAATATTATCTATTAACTGCCTACAGCATACATGGAAAATAAAGTCGGATTAGCTCTCAACCTCGTCTCTCACTATTCTGCACATTATAATGTAGGTCACAGACACAGGTCTTTCAATCTGCAGTTTTTGCACATGCTGTTCTTTTTATCTAGATTTTGATTTGTGCCTATCCCTCACACTTCTGTCCCAGCTTTGATGTACTAAACCTTACCTGTAGTCCAGATCACAGTTTAGCTGTCACTTCACTTGGGAAGTTTTCTCTAACACCCCAATTATGCAGACCTGTGCTCTGGTTCTCCACTGAGACCTGCTCTTCTGTCATAGTCAAGATCACCCTTCATTATAACTGTGCATTTAAATAATCTTGCTTTACTATTGAATGATAAGCTCCATAGAGCTGCATCCTCTGTTGTCTTATTCAACTATTTCAGCTCCAGCATCTCATATGGTTCTTGGAACTTCTTAAGTACTAAATAGGTAGTTATTAAATTGAAATGAATGCTCAGAACTAATGGTTTAAAAAAATGTTCTTGGGGCTTTTAGACTAAGAGAGCTACAGAATCTCAGTAAATTATTTTGCTTTGGACCTGAGTGATTACATTAGGCAATATAAATTGTTTTATTTTATTTCACTTTATTTTATTTTCATCTGTGCCTTTATTTTATTTTATCTTGAGGTCATAATATAGTTCATAAACTAACACCAGGCATTTCAGATTTTTGGAATTGCAATGCCTTGTTCTACTTTGTGAAATTCCATAACATGTTTTTCTCTCCCTAAAAATGCCACACAATGTTTATTTCACATTTACATTTAAATACATTTGAATGGCTATGTTTAGACACTCTACTTGAGAATTTCACTACCCTCAAACTACTTAGGGGCCTGCTGGGATGCTTCCAAGTGCCTAGCAGACTTGAAGCTTGTTTCTAATTCTTCCTTTGGTTCTAACATCCAGGGAAAGTAAGTTTTGTTATCACTTAAGGTGACTCTCTGATGACGTCAAAAGAGCCTTTCCAGAGTATAACTTTTCTCACAAGAAGCAGAAAGCATTATCTGTGTGTAACGTCATCAGATTAACTAATGTTTCTTAAATGTGTTCGTGGCACACCTGTGGAATGGGATCGTGGCTGATGAGCTGACCAGTCTTTGATCTTGGAATAGGATGATGTTTGGTAACTTCAACATCCTTAACGGTCTATCATGGTGCTTCAGTTTCTCTGGACCATGTTTGATACTGATCCACCTCACAAATAAACTTATTTATTCACTCAACAAATACATTTGAATACTGACCATCATGGTGCTGGGTGCTGTACCTGTGGAGCAAAGCTTTTTCATCTCTCAGGAGCCTGGCTATTAAGATTGCAAAAAAAAAAAAAAAAAAAAGCTACAGATATAAGGGAAAACAGCATGGGTGAGAGTTAACACTGGCAACTAGACTTCTTAGATTGCAATCATAGAACAGTACTTGTCCTTCAGCAAGGAGCAAAGCGGTATAAGTATTTGAAAGGCAGTAGAAACCGTCTGCCTATGGAATGGTCTCTTTCGTGCTTTCCAGTGGTTACATCTATACACTTGCTTTGGACATAGTGAGAGGCATTTTCCAAAATCTTTTAAAAGGTTTAGAGAAAGAGATGGTGTTGTCTGTGAACTCTATGAAGCCCTAGTCTCATAATTGGATATGAAAATCGAATTGAATTAAAAGCAAAATAAGGAAACAACAACAAACCAAATTTAGAACAATTATATAATATAATTTAGAAAAATATTAATAGGATAAACTAAAAATAAAACATTAAATTGTTCAGAGTGGCTGTTTACTAGTAGTCAAATTATAGGTCGTTTCTTCTTATTGCTTTTTAAATTTTCAAATTTTGTACAGTGGCAAGGACTTATACATTTTAAATAAAATTTATTTTTTTCAATCAAAAACTAAAATATGCATCAATTTTATAATTGTAGAAAATACATGATACTATTTTTTTTTCAAATTAGGAGGAATTGTTAAGACAAAACATAGAGTATTGCTCACAATGTGAGGCCTTATCCCTGCATTGTCTCTGGGACACGGTTCTTTTACATTGAGGAACGTTAGAGAGTCTACAAATTCCAGCATGAATGTCCTGAGGGCATCCTATAACTGCTTACCCATCCCCATCCTGTCTCTACCCCCACCGCCCCCCACATGCATTATGTCTGGGCCCTGTTAAATCATAAAAGCCTCTCTCTTTCAATTATCTTCTCTGGGATCTCCCCAGCCTTGCCCATAAAACTACCTTTCTCATCTTTCAAACCACTCTCTCAGCACATGTAAACACACTCAGAAACATATAATTTTCACCCATAATAATAAGGCACACCACTGTTGGTGGTGGTACATATATGTGTGTATGTCATAATCTCACTATCAAACAACCCATTCTTTTATTATAAATAATAATATAAAGTGTTTTACCCTGTTTATTCTGCATATTCATATTTTATTTATTATTATAATTAGCTTGGTGCATATCAGAAAGATGGAGTACCATTTGCATTTTCTATGGATGGGTTTCTCTTTTTCCTAGTACCTTTCAGCACCCATTAATAAATTTTACTAAAGAACAAGAGGATAACCATGTGAAAGACAGAATCTGTGTACCATCTATGCAAATCTTCTGGAAATCTAAAGTTATGCCCTAAACATATTGTAAAAAAAAATAAAAGAAGGAGGAAAAGGAAAAGCAGAAGGGAGAATACGAAGAAGGAAACAGCAAGGGAGAAGGTGAAAAAGCACAGTGTGTGGTTTCAAGGACCAGGGGACAGCGGACCTGCGCAGGCTAATGGCACGATCATTATGCTTGCGTGTGTGTCTGACGGTCTGTAGCAATCAGTTTTTAGTATTGAGGTATAGTGTTAATTAGGGCTTGTGCACCTCCAAGTCAATTAAATTTGGTTTATTAATGCATAATTCAATATTGTTATGTATAGCAGGACACGTAAAAGGATTTTAAAATTCTATCTTCTGATGTGGCCTGAATTATTTCAAGGAAACACCCACTGTCAAGTGAGTGAAAATGAATAATTATGGGAGCCCTAAAATCCCACAGTTGAGCAGACTAGACAGCTGCTATTATTAAGCACTCCAAATTGAAAGTATGGATTCCATCATTACAAGAACAAAGACAGTGCTGTGATAATTATGAAAAGGCTATAGCTTCCATTTTTGCTGATGTGTTTGGTGGAATATTTAAAGGCGCAGAAGGTGAAGATAGCTCAATTTCTGTATCTTGTTACTCACTTTAGATGAATGCATTTTTCTACCAATTGTAGTCATAACGGAGCTTGCAATCCCTGCGACATCATGATAAGAAAGAGCCGATTTGAGCAAGAAATTAAATGATAATAAACATAGTGTAGACTCAGTGGGGGTGATATTGTTTAATGTCAGTAGTGATTGAAACTATCTTCTAGATGACTGAAGCTTTGTTGGCCTCGCCTGTTTATATTAATTTCTCCTTTTCAAAGGCCATTATCTTAAATTGCATGTTATATAACTTGCGCTGCCTCCCTCCAGCCCACAGCAGCACTTGTAAAGCAACTTGATGATGCATATTGCAGAAAAAAAAATCGTTCCTAGGCTCAGCTTCCAGGGAGATTACAATCTTGAGACTGTAATGGGAATGGATTAAACTTTGTACATTTCCTGTTGTCACGTGAATTGAATCTGGTTGTGCTATTTTCTATATTCCCTTCAATCTTTGTCCCTAAAATGATCTATGAAAGTGTTAGCACTGCTTGAGCAACCATGGTCTGGTTTTAACCCAGTCAGAATATTATAGTTTGATTGGCTCTGAATTTTCCTTCCATGAGAAAACAAAGCAAGAAGACTATGACAAACCCACCCAACAAATAACAGAACATGACAAAGGTCATTGTCTCTTGGCTCAGGCAGGCTTAACAAGGACATTCAGTGATCTTCATGTTGATCTCACGTAAAAAAAATTGAAATGAAAAGGGAAATGTTCCAACATAAACCCAATCTTGTGACAGCAATTGCACACCTTTCCAAGAGGGAAAATGAAACAGTACAAAGGTCCTCATTCTCAACGCAGCTTCAGGTTTTCAGATTCCCATCACAGACTCTTTCTTAGATGTCAGACTTTCCACGTTTTCACTGCCTCCCAGGTTAAAATGGAGTCAAAGGACTATGGTGTCCACAGACTTTGACATTGCCTTGAATTGACCAGTAGCAACAGAGAAAACACAAACATGCCTATTAAGAAAAAAAATGAGGGATTCACTTCCTTAGAACTTGATTTTGTTTTGATCTCTAGAGTGTCTTTGATGTTGGGCAGGGCTGCTGCATGCAACACACAGTTTTTTGTACTTTGGTTGCATGCAAATTAAACTCATCCAGTTGAGGTTTAAAAGTAAAATATTTTTGCAACTTATTTTTATGTTGATTTCAAGTAATTCCATGACCATCATAAATAACTGATTTCCTCAAATAAAATCCATAAAATTTGACACATTAAGGTATGTAGAGATTTTTTTAAAAAACTATAGGCTTTAATGTAACTGAAACCTAAAGTTGTTCATCTTTTATTATGTGACCCTCAATGGCTTGGTCCATCCCATTTCTATTTTGTTTTAGAATAATTCACTTACAGACACATGTATTTCAAGTGGTTACATAGAGGATAGGATAAGGGATTATAAAACAAAGGCTCTAGGTGATAAATCTTGGATTGGTGAGGCATTTTCACCACATGGTATCAGAGATCAGCATTATCTACCTATTGGACCAGATTTTGGTCTGTGTTCCTTTCTCAGGACTAACTCAGAAATAGTCCATGAGACTTTTGTCCTATCACAGGTCACTAGATGGACTACCACATGTTTCTGAAAAGGAAAACCTTCAGATCCACTTTACTTGGTTTTACACTTACGTGCTTTGGTCGACTCAATGTCCTAAATAGGTTATACAATCATGTGATACCCCAAGCAGAGAGGTTACAAACTGGCCTAAAGGGAACTCCATTTATACCTTAACCCTTTTTTCTCCCAGGATTTTTCCTAAAAATAAAAATTGATTGGACAGAAGAACCAACTAAAAATATTACAAATATTTACTGAATATTTGTTCTGTGTTAGATGCTGTCTAAGCACTTTACTTGTGAACACCTTACATCCGTACGTCATTTTTAAAGGAGATACTATTACCGTATTATTTTATAGAAAACTGGGGCTTGAAAAGATACATAGTTTTCTCATGTTGGCATAGCTAAGGAGGCAATCTAGGTCCAGAATTGATGTTTAACCATTAATTTTACTTCCCTTCCATGCTACCCTTTTTCTGTATATTGGGCTGTCTCATTAACTAATAGGAGTAGCTGTCCAGGGCCTTCTAAAACTTTAGTTGATTTTGACTAAGCTTTCATTTACAAAGCTATGCTGTTGAAAAGGTATTGAGGCAGCATGATTCAGGATAGTTGCTATATCTCTACTTATGGCTGGGTCATTTTTATGTATTCTAGGGATCAAAGTATCCCATGTTCTACCATAAGAAAAAAAGAGAAAAGAAACTGATAGCTTTAAATATCACTAAAGAGATTGATATAGATATAGATGCAGACATTAGATCATTCATCTAAACTAGAAGATAGAAATTTCTTTTTAGTGATCATAATTATATCAGAGTCTGAAAATAATTTTAATTTAAACCTTACACTTAAAACTGTTCGTTGCACTTCATTATTTTGGGTTACCATGCATAGTAACTGCTTGGACACATAGCACAAGTCTTTTTTGACTAATATTCTGATTCCATAGTCCATTGAGATTATTTTTCTTGGTGTGTGGACTGCCCTGATACATCAGAGTTATCGAGAACTAGAACTAGATCAATGCACAGAAACTCTCAGTGAAAACCACTGTTTCCATTTAATAGTTCTTGCCCTTTAGAAATCTCCATTGCTTACAATGATACATCAAGACTTCAATAATTTCCCCAGATCTTGCAATAGAGGTTAGCATTCCCTAAAAAAAAATGGTACTTATATTAATATTATTTCTGAGACTAACACCATTACCGAGTTCTCAAAAAATAACAAATGGGCAACTATTTAGAAATAATTGTCTCTGGATTTCAGAGAGCTGGGAATTGTTGATATATTTTAAAAGATAGTGGCATGAAAACTAGTAATACATATGTATAATAAATGATCAAATTACTATATTATAGACTAAACTGTTATCATTTGGAATTACGGTTTAATTTCCTTTTAGAATTGGTAAAAGTAATGATTAGCAATGCGGGTAGTACTGGTTACGAAGGAGAGTTTTATAATCTCATGGAAGGCATTTTTTGGTTGTATCAATTGTGATGATGGTAAGGCATTTAGTGAATAGGGACTACAAATACCAAGTGTCTTACAAATGCACACGTTGTCCTGTACAACTTTTAAATATCTTTCCAGACATTTAAGTGCAGTCATCAGATGGAATTTCACCTTCTACTCTAGCTGTGCAAATTATTTTAATAAAATTACTTTCCTTTTATTTCTCAAAATTATTAAAGCTAGGATAATATGTTGATTTTGTAAAATTACGTTGCTGGTAGTTTTATCATCTATTAATTTCATTTCAGAAAAGTAAAGAGTATGTTATAGAATATTTATTATAAAAATAAGATATTTTTATCTGATAGAATTGAGATCTACAGGGTAAGAAATAAAGAAGGCAAGATAGAGTAGAAAAACATGACTGAATGTTGAAAACTCCTAAACTAAAATATGTAAAAAAAAAAAGTGTTATGGCAATTTATGAGAGAGAAAGTTGCTAGTGTCATCTTTTAGTGCTCAGGTTAGGTTTACTAGATTAACCTTTTCAGTTCCCTTAGTGAACCAGGAAGGTGAATGTTAATTTCAGTGATATTTTCAATATCTTCTAATAGTACAGTTTAGAACCACTCAGGGAAAAGTTTTTCACTGATATTTGTCTACATTTGTTGATGGTGGTGGTGGTGGTTTCATGTCCTTTTTAGCCCCCTTTGAAAATTATTCATGGTATTTTCAATTGAAACTCACTAAAATTAAAGCAACATCTAAGAAAATCAGTCTAGAAATCCTTGCTTTAACAGCTATAACTTCGAAGTATTTACATTCCTTTGTATTTTAGCCCATCTGGGCTATATGAGTGAAGTCTTGCCCAAAAACTTGACCTTTGAATAAGCTGCAAATACTCAGTGGGCCAGTTGGAACAAATGTTCATGAGCATCAAAGAACCGTCTTTTTAGAGAATGATCAAGATGAAGGCACATGTAAATATCCTTAGTGGGATTCTGTCCATCTTCTTAATAATTCAATCAGTTGCATAATTATAAAGCTTAAAATATACTCACCTTTGTGTTCTTGTTACTTCATAAACAAACATTGACATGTAGCTATACTCCAGAATTATCTTCAAAGAACATCTTTTTATCAGTTCTATTCTCTCTGAAGCCAAAGGATGATTAATGCAGATAAGATGTAACTCAAGAGAAATCATCTTATTAATTAAAATCCTAAATTGAACAGCAAAAAAAGATTGTTTCTAAATAGTAGCTTAATAGTAATCTTCCTACAAACAGAAATATGCATAAACATACGAAGTGTTCAATAACACTGCTTTAATGAATGAGTGAAGTGATTAATGAATGAATATATCTCTGGAGCTCTTGTAAATACTAAAACTACATTTTTAAGATATGAATTAAGCTAAATCATAAAGAAGGTTCCAAATATGCTTTTTCACATAAAAGTGATAGTTAATAATATAAATGTAATAAATAATTATAAAATTTAAATATATTTGGTGCTATGTGTGCCAGGTATCATCATTCACTTTTTATACATATTCACTCACTTCAGTTTCCCAAATACTCTGTGAAATGAATGTCCCATTTTAATGACTAAGAATCTGTTAAGTGACTTGCCCTAGGTCACATATGAATCAGAAATGTATTAATACAGAAATTCTGATTGAATTTCTAATGAAATAAAAGATCAGGGAGAACTACGAAACACTGAAGGAAATAGCAAAGGACATAAACAGGTGGAAAGCCATACCATGCTCATGGGTCCACAGAATCAACATTGTTAAAATGTCTATACTACCCAAAGTGATCTACAGATTCAATGCAATCCATATTAAAATACTAACATCATTTTTCACAGATCTAGACAAAATAATTCTACACTTCATATAGAACCACAGAAGACCCTGTGTAGCAAAATAAATCTTAAGCAAAAAGAAAAAATTGGGAGGCATTAATTTACCAGACTTCAAGCTATACTACAATGCTATAGGAACTAAAATATCATGGTACTGGCTCAAGAACAGAGACATAGACCAATGGAACAGCACGAAGAACCCAGATATAACAGACTTAACCCTAAGGCATGAAACTATAGGAATTCTAGAAAGAAATGTTGGAAAAACTCTAATAGACATTGGCCTAAGCAAAGAATTTATGAAGAAGACCCCAAAGACAATCACAGCAACAACAAAAATAAATAAATGGGACCTGATCAAATTCAAAAGCTTCTGAACAGCCAAGGAAACTATCACAAGAGCAAACAGACAGCCTACAGAATGGGAGAAAATATTTGCATGCTACACACCCAATAAAGGGCTGATAACTAGAATCTTTATAGAACTCAGGAAAATCAGCAAGAAAAAATCAAACAACCCTATCAAAAAGTGGGCAAAAGACACGAACAGAAACTTTTCAAAAGAAGATAGACTGATGGCCAACAAACATATGAAAAAATACTCAGAATCTCTAATCTTCAGGAAAACACAAATCAAAACCACAATGAGATATCACTTACCTCCGGTGAGAATGGCCTTTATCAAAAAGTCCCAAAACAATAAATGTTGGTGTGGATGCAGAGAGATAGGAACACTCATACACTGCTGGTGGGACTGCAGACTAGTATAAACTCTGTGGAAAGTAATATGGAGATGCCTCAAAAAGCTACAAGTAGAACTACCATTTGATCCAACAATCCCATTACTGGGCATCTACCCAAAGGAAAAAAAAAAGACATTCTATAGAAAAGACATCTGCACTAGAATGTTTATAGCAGCACAATTCACAATTGCAAAGATGTGGAAACAACCCAAGTGCCCATCCATACATGAGTGGATTAATAAAATCTGGTATATGTATACCATGGAGTTCTACTCAGCCACAGAAAACAATGGTCATCTAG